>CAWWDY010000741.1:0-83955 GCA_963942605.1 Poecilus cupreus | reverse complement strand
TCATAAATCGCCGTTTCGCACGAAAGAAACATGAATTTATCAGTTTGAATAATTCAAAACAGCGTTTTTCTTTGTTTTTGCAAGTTTAAAACAGCAATTTTATCGTCATTTCTCATAAATCGCCGTTTAGCACGAAAGAAACATGAATTTGTCAGTTTAAATAATTCAAAACAGCGTTTTTCTATGTTTTTGCAAGTTTAAAACAGCAATTTTATCGTCATTTCTCATAAATCGCCGTTTCGCACGAAAGAAATATGAATTTATCAGTTTGAATAGTTCAAAACAGCGTTTTTCTATGTTTTTGCAAGTTTAAAACAGCAATTTTATCGTCATTTCTCATAAATCGCCGTTTCGTACGAAAGAAACATAAATTTATCAGTTTAAATAGTTGAAAACAGCGTTTTTCTATGTTTTTGCAAGTTTAAAACAGCAATTTTATCGTCATTTCTCATAAATCGCCGTTTCGCACGAAAGAAACATGAATTTGTCAGTTTGAATAGTTCAAAACAGCGTTTTTCTATGTTTTTGCAAGTTTAAAACAGCAATTTTATCGTCATTTCTCACAAATCGCCGTTTCGCACGAAAGAAGCATGAATTTATCAGTTTGAATATTTGAAAACAGCGTTTTTCTATGTTTTTGCAAGTTTAAAACAGCAATTTTATCGTCATTTCTCATAAATCGCCGTTTCGCACGAAAGAAACATGAATTTGTCAGTTTGAACAGTTCAAAAAACAGCGTTTTTCTATGTTTTTGCAAGTTTAAAACAGCAATTTTATCGTCATTTCTCACAAATCGCCGTTTCGCACGAAACAAACATGAATTTATCAGTTTGAATAGTTGAAAACAGCGTTTTTCTATGTATTTGCAAGTTTAAAACAGCAATTTTATCGTCATTTCTCATAAATCGCCGTTTTGCACGAAAGAAACATGAATTTATCAGTTTGAATAGTTGAAAACAGCGTTTTTCTATGTTTTTGCAAGTTTAAAACAGCAATTTTATCGTCATTTCTTATAAATCGCCGTTTCGCACGAAAGAAACATGAATTTTTCAGTTTGAATAGTTCAAAACAGCGTTTTTCTATGTTTTTGCAAGTTTAAAACAGCAATTTTTCGTCATTTCTCATAAATCGCCGTATCGCACGAAAGAAACATGAATTTATCAGTTTGAATAGTTGAAAACACCGCTTTTCTATGTTTTTGCAAGTTTAAAACAGCAATTTTATCGTCATTTCTCATAAATCGCTGTTTTGCACGAAAGAAACATGAATTTGTCAGTTTGAATAGCTCAAAACAGCGTTTTTCTATGTTTTTGCAAGTTTAAAACAGCAATTTTTCGTCATTTCTCATAAATCGCCGTTTCGCACGAAAGAAACATGAATTTGTCAGTTTGAATAGTTCAAAACAGCGTTTTTCTATGTTTTTGCAAGTTTAAAACAGCAATTTTATCGTCATTTCTCATAAATCGCCGTTTCGCACGAAAGAAACATGAATTTGTCAGTTTGAATAGTTTAAAACAGCGTTTTTCTATGTTTTTGCAAGTTTAAAACAGCAATTTTATCGTCATTTCTCATAAATCGCCGTTTCGCACGAAAGAAACATGAATTTATCAGTTTGAATAATTCAAAACAGCGTTTTTCTTTGTTTTTGCAAGTTTAAAACAGCAATTTTATCGTCATTTCTCATAAATCGCCGTTTAGCACGAAAGAAACATGAATTTGTCAGTTTAAATAATTTAAAACAGCGTTTTTCTATGTTTTTGCAAGTTTAAAACAGCAATTTTATCGTCATTTCTCATAAATCGCCGTTTCGCACGAAAGAAATATGAATTTATCAGTTTGAATAGTTCAAAACAGCGTTTTTCTATGTTTTTGCAAGTTTAAAACAGCAATTTTATCGTCATTTCTCATAAATCGCCGTTTCGTACGAAAGAAACATAAATTTATCAGTTTAAATAGTTGAAATCAGCGTTTTTCTATGTTTTTGCAAGTTTAAAACAGCAATTTTATCGTCATTTCTTATAAATCGCCGTTTCGCACGAAAGAAACATGAATTTGTCAGTTTGAATAGTTTAAAACAGCGTTTTTCTATGTTTTTGCAAGTTTAAAACAGCAATTTTATCGTCATTTCTCATAAATCGCCGTTTCGTATGAAAGAAACATAAATTTATCAGTTTAAATAGTTGAAAACAGCGTTTTTCTATGTTTTTGCAAGTTTAAAACAGCAATTTTATCGTCATTTCTCATAAATCGCCGTTTCGCACGAAAGAAACATGAATTTGTCAGTTTGAATAGTTTAAAACAGCGTTTTTCTATGTTTTTGCAAGTTTAAATCAGCAATTTTATCGTCATTTCTCATAAATCGCCGTTTCGCACGAAAGAAACATGAATTTGTCAGTTTGAATAGTTCAAAACAGCGTTTTTCTATGTTTTTGCAAGTTTAAAACAGCAATTTTATCGTCATTTCTCACAAATCGCCGTTTCGCACGAAAGAAACATGAATTTATCAGTTTGAATATTTGAAAACAGCGTTTTTCTATGTTTTTGCAAGTTTAAAACAGCAATTTTATCGTCATTTCTCATAAATCGCCGTTACGCAAGAAAGAAACATGAATTTGTCAGTTTGAACAGTTCAAAACAGCGTTTTTCTATGTTTTTGCAAGTTTAAAACAGCAATTTTATCGTCATTTCTCACAAATCGCCGTTTCGCACGAAACAAACATGAATTTATCAGTTTGAATAGTTGAAAACAGCGTTTGTCTATGTAATTGCAAGTTTAAAACAGCAATTTTATCGTCATTTCTCATAAATCGCCGTTTTGCACGAAAGAAACATGAATTTATCAGTTTGAATAGTTGAAAACAGCGTTTTTCTATGTTTTTGCAAGTTTAAAACAGCAATTTTATCGTCATTTCTCATAAATCGCCGTTTCGCACAAAAGAAACATGAATTTGTCAGTTTGAATAGTTCAAAACAGCGTTTTTCTATGTTTTTGCAAGTTTAAAACAGCAATTTTTCGTCATTTCTCATAAATCGCAGTTTCGCACGAAAGAAACATGAATTTATCAGTTTGAATAGTTGAAAACACCGCTTTTCTATGTTTTTGCAAGTTTAAAACAGCAATTTTATCGTCATTTCTCATAAATCGCCGTTTCGCACGAAAGAAACATGAATTTGTCAGTTTGAATAGTTCAAAACAGCGTTTTTCTATGTTTTTGCAAGTTTAAAACAGCAATTTTATCGTCATTTCTCATAAATCGCCGTTTCGTACGAAAGAAACAGGAATTTGTCAGTTTGAATAGTTCAAAACAGCGTTTTTCTATGTTTTTGCAAGTTTAAAACAGCAGTTTTATCGCGATTTCACAAAAATCCAACGTTTCGAACGAAAGAAACCTGAATTTATCAGTTTGAGTAGTTCAAAACAGCGTTTTTCTATGTTTTTGCAAGTTTAAAACAGCAATTTTATCGTCATTTCTCATAAATCGCCGTTTCGTACGAAAGAAACATAAATTTATCAGTTTGAATAGTTGAAAACAGCGTTTTTCTATGTTTTTGCAAGTTTAAAACAGCAATTTTATCGTCATTTCTCATAAATCGCCGTTTCGCACGAAAGAAACATGAATTTGTCAGTTTGAATAGTTTAAAACAGCGTTTTTCTATGTTTTTGCAAGTTTAAAACAGCAATTTTATCGTCATTTCTCATAAATCGCCGTTTCGCATGAAAGAAACATGAATTTATCTGTTTGAATAATTCAAAACAGCGTTTTTCTATGTTTTTGCAAGTTTAAAACAGCAATTTTATCGTCATTTCTCATAAATCGCCGTTTAGCACGAAAGAAACATGAATTTGTCAGTTTAAATAATTCAAAACAGCGTTTTTCTATGTTTTTGCAAGTTTAAAACAACAATTTTATCGTCATTTCTCATAAATCGCCGTTTCGCACGAAAGAAACATGAATTTATCAGTTTGAATAGTTCAAAACAGGGTTTTTCTATGTTTTTGCAAGTTTAAAACAGCAATTTTATCGTCATTTCTCATAAATCGCCGTTTAGCACGAAAGAAACATGAATTTGTCGGTTTAAATAATTCAAAACAGCGTTTTTCTATGTTTTTGCAAGTTTAAAACAACAATTTTATCGTCATTTCTCACAAATCGCCGTTTCGCACGAAAGAAACATGAATTTATCAGTTTGAATAGTTCAAAACAGCGTTTTTCTATGTTTTTGCAAGTTTAAAACAGCAATTTTAGCGTCATTTCTCATAAATCGCCGTTTCGCACGAAAGAAACATGAATTTGTAAGTTTGAATAGTTCAAAACAGCGTTTTTCTATGTTTTTGCAAATTTAAAACAGCAATTTTATCGTCATTTCTCATAAATCGCCGTTTCGCACGAAAGAAACATGAATTTGTCAGTTTGAATAGTTCAAAACAGCGTTTTTCTATGTTTTTGCAAGTTTAAAACAGCAGTTTTATCGCGATTTCACAAAAATCCAACGTTTCGAACAAAAGAAACCTGAATTTATCAGTTTGAATAGTTCAAAACAGCGTTTTTCTATGTTTTTGCAAGTTTAAAACAGCAATTTTATCGTTATTTCTCATAAATCGCCGTTTCGTACGAAAGAAACATGAATATATTAGTTTGAATAGTTGAAAACAGCGTTTTTCTATGTTTTTGCAAGTTTAAAACAGCAATTTTATCGTCATTTCTCATAAATCGCCGTTTCGCACGAAAGAAACATGAATTTGTAAGTTTGAATAGTTTAAAACAGCATTTTTCTATGTTTTTGCAAGTTTAAAACAGCAATTTTATCGTCATTTCTCATAAATCGCCGTTTCGCACGAAAGTAACATTAATTTGTCAGTTTAAATAGTTCAAAACAGCGTTTTTCTATGTTTTTGCAAGTTTAAAACCGCAATTTTATCGTCATTTCTCATAAATCGCCGTTTCGCACGAAAGAAACATGAATTTGTCAGTTTAAATATTTCAAAACAGCGTTTTTCTATGTTTTTGCAAGTTTAAAACCGCAATTTTATTGTCATTTCTCATAAATCGCCGTTTCACACGAAAGAAACATGAATTTGTCAGTTTGAATATTTCAAAACAGCGTTTTTCTATGTTTTAGCAAGTTTAAAACAGCAGTTTTATCGCGATTTCACAAAAATCCACCGTTTCGAACGAAAGAAACCTGAATTTATCAGTTTGAATAGTTCAAAACAGCGTTTTTCTATGTTTTTGCAAGTTTAAAACAGCAATTTTATCGTCATTTCTCATAAATCGCCGTTTCGCACGAAAGAAACATGAATTTATCAGTTTGAATAGTTCAAAACAGCGTTTTTCTATGTTTTTGCAAGTTTAAAACAGCAATTTTATCGTCATTTCTCATAAATCGCCGTTTCGTACGAAAGAAACATAAATTTATCAGTTTAAATAGTTGAAAACAGCGTTTTTCTATGTTTTTGCAAGTTTAAAACAGCAATTTTATCGTCATTTCTTATAAATCGCCGTTTCGCACGAAAGAAACATGAATTTGTCAGTTTGAATAGCTCAAAACAGCGTTTTTCTATGTTTTTGCAAGTTTAAAACAGCAATTTTATCGTCATTTCTCATAAATCGCCGTTTCG
The DNA here is from genome assembly GCA_963942605.1 of Poecilus cupreus. Classification (NCBI taxonomy): domain Eukaryota; kingdom Metazoa; phylum Arthropoda; class Insecta; order Coleoptera; family Carabidae; genus Poecilus; species Poecilus cupreus. The sequence continues at coordinate 78,335 of CAWWDY010000741.1, read as the reverse complement.
CACGAAAGAAACATGAATTTGTCAGTTTGAATAGTTCAAAACAGCGTTTTTCTATGTTTTTGCAAGTTTAAAACAGCAGTTTTATCGCGATTTCACAAAAATCCAACGTTTCGAACGAAAGAAACCTGAATTTATCAGTTTGAATAGTTCAAAACAGCGTTTTTCTATGTTTTTGCAAGTTTAAAACAGCAATTTTATCGTCATTTCTCATAAATCGCCGTTTCGCACGAAAGAAACATGAATTTATCAGTTTGAATAGTTGAAAACAGCGTTTTTCTATGTTTTTGCAAGTTTAAAACATCAATTTTATCGTCATTTCTCATAAATCGCCGGTTCGCACGAAAGAAACATGAATTTGTCAGTTTGAATAGTTCAAAACAGCGTTTTTCTATGTTTTTGCAAGTTTAAAACAGCAATTTTTCGTCATTTCTCCTAAATCGCCGTTTCGCACGAAAGAAACCTGAATTTGTCAGTTTGAATAGTTCAAAACAGCGTTTTTCTATGTTTTTGCAAGTTTAAAACAGCAATTTTATCGTCATTTCTCATAAATCGTGGTTTCGCACGAAAGAAACATGAATTTGTCAGTTTGATTAGTTCAAAACAGCGTTTTTCTATGTTTTTGCAAGTTTAAAACAGCAATTTTATCGTCATTTCTCATAAATCGCCGTTTCACACGAAAGAAACATGAATTTGTCAGTTTGAATAGTTCAAAACAGCGTTTTTCTATGTTTTTGCAAGTTTAAAACAGCAATTTTATCGTCATTTCTCATAAATCGCCGTTTAGCACGAAAGAAACATAAATTTGTCAGTTTGAATAGTTTAAAACAGCGTTTTTCTATGTTTTTGCAAGTTTAAAACAGCAATTTTATCGTCATTTCTCACAAATCGCCGTTTCGCACGAAACAAACATGAATTTATCAGTTTGAATAGTTGAAAACAGCGTTTTTCTATGTATTTGCAAGTTTAAAACAGCAATTTTATCGTCATTTCTCATAAATCGCCGTTTTGCACGAAAGAAACATGAATTTATCAGTTTGAATAGTTGAAAACAGCGTTTTTCTATGTTTTTGCAAGTTTAAAACAGCAATTTTATCGCCATTTCTCATAAATCGCCGTTTCGCACGAAAGAAACATGAATTTTTCAGTTTGAATAGTTCAAAACAGCGTTTTTCTATGTTTTTGCAAGTTTAAAACAGCAATTTTTCGTCATTTCTCATAAATCGCCGTATCGCACGAAAGAAACATGAATTTATCAGTTTGAATAGTTGAAAACACCGCTTTTCTATGTTTTTGCAAGTTTAAAACAGCAATTTTATCGTCATTTCTCATAAATCGCCGTTTTGCACGAAAAAAACATGAATTTGTCAGTTTGAATAGCTCAAAACAGCGTTTTTCTATGTTTTTGCAAGTTTAAAACAGCAATTTTTCGTCATTTCTCCTAAATCGCCGTTTCGCACGAAAGAAACCTGAATTTGTCAGTTTGAATAGTTCAAAACAGCGTTTTTCTATGTTTTTGCAAGTTTAAAACAGCAATTTTATCGTCATTTCTCATAAATCGCCGTTTCGCACGAAAGAAACATGAATTTGTCAGTTTGAATAGTTTAAAACAGCGTTTTTCTATGTTTTTGCAAGTTTAAAACAGCAATTTTATCGTCATTTCTCATAAATCGCCGTTTCGCACGAAAGAAACATGAATTTATCAATTTGAATAATTCAAAACAGCGTTTTTCTTTGTTTTTGCAAGTTTAAAACAGCAATTTTATCGTCATTTCTCATAAATTGCCGTTTAGCACGAAAGAAACATGAATTTGTCAGTTTAAATAATTCAAAACAGCGTTTTTCTATGTTTTTGCAAGTTTAAAACAGCAATTTTATCGTCATTTCTCATAAATCGCCGTTTCGCACGAAAGAAATATGAATTTATCAGTTTGAATAGTTCAAAACAGCGTTTTTCTATGTTTTTGCAAGTTTAAAACAGCAATTTTATCGTCATTTCTCATAAATCGCCGTTTCGTATGAAAGAAACATAAATTTATCAGTTTAAATAGTTGAAAACAGCGTTTTTCTATGTTTTTGCAAGTTTAAAACAGCAATTTTATCGTCATTTCTCATAAATCGCCGTTTCGCACGAAAGAAACATGAATTTGTCAGTTTGAATAGTTTAAAACAGCGTTTTTCTATGTTTTTGCAAGTTTAAAACAGCAATTTTATCGTCATTTCTCATAAATCGCCGTTTCGCACGAAAGAAACATGAATTTGTCAGTTTGAATAGTTCAAAACAGCGTTTTTCTATGTTTTTGCAAGTTTAAAACAGCAATTTTATCGTCATTTCTCACAAATCGCCGTTTCGCACGAAAGAAACATGAATTTATCATTTTGAATATTTGAAAACAGCGTTTTTCTATGTTTTTGCAAGTTTAAAACAGCAATTTTATCGTTATTTCTCATAAATCGCCGTTTCGCACGAAAGAAACATGAATTTGTCAGTTTGAACAGTTCAAAACAGCGTTTTTCTATGTTTTTGCGAGTTTAAAACAGCAATTTTATCGTCATTTCTCACAAATCGCCGTTTCGCACGAAACAAACATGAATTTATCAGTTTGAATAGTTGAAAACAGCGTTTTTCTATGTAATTGCAAGTTTAAAACAGCAATTTTATCGTCAGTTCTCATAAATCGCCGTTTTGCACGAAAGAAACATGAATTTATCAGTTTGAATAGTTGAAAACAGCGTTTTTCTATGTTTTTGCAAGTTTAAAACAGCAATTTTATCGTCATTTCTCATAAATCGCCGTTTCGCACAAAAGAAACATGAATTTGTCAGTTTGAATAGTTCAAAACAGCGTTTTTCTATGTTTTTGCAAGTTTAAAACAGCAATTTTTCGTCATTTCTCATAAATCGCCGTATCGCACGAAAGAAACATGAATTTATCAGTTTGAATAGTTGAAAACACCGCTTTTCTATGTTTTTGCAAGTTTAAAACAGCAATTTTATCGTCATTTCTCATAAATCGCCGTTTTGCACGAAAGAAACATGAATTTGTCAGTTTGAATAGCTCAAAACAGCGTTTTTCTATGTTTTTGCAAGTTTAAAACAGCAATTTTATCGTCATTTCTCATAAATCGCCGTTTCGCACGAAAGAAACATGAATTTGTCAGTTTGAAAAGTTCAAAAGAGCGTTTTTCTATGTTTTTGCAAGTTTAAAACAGCAGTTTTATCGCGATTTCACAAAAATCCAACGTTTCGAACGAAAGAAACCTGAATTTATCAGTTTGAATAGTTCAAAACAGCGTTTTTATATGTTTTTGCAAGTTTAAAACAGCAATTTTATCGTCATTTCTCATAAATCGCCGTTTCGCACGAAAGAAACATGAATTTATCAGTTTGAATAGTTGAAAACAGCGTTTTTCTATGTTTTTGCAAGTTTAAAACAGCAATTTTATCGTCATTTCTCATAAATCGCCGGTTCGCACGAAAGAAACATGAATTTGTCAGTTTGAATAGTTCAAAACAGCGTTTTTCTATGTTTTTGCAAGTTTAAAACAGCAATTTTATCGTCATTTCTCATAAATAGCTGTTTCGCACGAAAGAAACATGAATTTGTCAGTTTGAATAGTTCAAAACAGCGTTTTTCTATGTTTTTGCAAGTTTAAAACAGCAATTTTATCGTCATTTCTCATAAATCGCCGTTTCACACGAAAGAAACATGAATTTGTCAGTTTGAATAGTTCAAAACAGCGTTTTTCTATGGTTTTGCAAGTTTAAAACAGCAATTTTATCGTCATTTCTCATAAATCGCCGTTTAGCACGAAAGAAACATGAATTTGTCAGTTTGAATAGTTTAAAACAGCGTTTTTCTATGTTTTTGCAAGTTTAAAACAGCAATTTTATCGTCATTTCTCACAAATCGCCGTTTCGCACGAAACAAACATGAATTTATCAGTTTGAATAGTTGAAAACAGCGTTTTTCTATGTATTTGCAAGTTTAAAACAGCAATATTATCGTCATTTCTCATAAATCGCCGTTTTGCACGAAAGAAACATGAATTTATCAGTTTGAATAGTTGAAAACAGCGTTTTTCTATGTTTTTGCAAGTTTAAAACAGCAATTTTATCGTCATTTCTCATAAATCGCCGTTTCGCACGAAAGAAACATGAATTTTTCAGTTTGAATAGTTCAAAACAGCGTTTTTCTATGTTTTTGCAAGTTTAAAACAGCAATTTTTCGTCATTTCTCATAAATCGCCGTATCGCACGAAAGAAACATGAATTTATCAGTTTGAATAGTTGAAAACACCGCTTTTCAATGTTTTTGCAAGTTTAAAACAGCAATTTTATCGTCATTTCTCATAAATCGCCGTTTTGCACGAAAGAAACAAGAATTTGTCAGTTTCAATAGCTCAAAACAGCGTTTTTCTATGTTTTTGCAAGTTTAAAACAGCAATTTTTCGTCATTTCTCATAAATCGCCGTTTCGCACGAAAGAAACCTGAATTTGTCAGTTTGAATAGTTCAAAACAGCGTTTTTCTATGTTTTTGCAAGTTTAAAACAGCAATTTTATCGTCATTTCTCATAAATCGCCGTTTCGCACGAAAGAAACATGAATTTGTCAGTTTGAATAGTTTAAAACAGCGTTTTTCTATGTTTTTGCAAGTTTAAAACAGCAATTTTATCGTTATTTCTCATAAATCGCCGTTTCGCACGAAAGAAACATGAATTTATCAGTTTGAATAATTCAAAACAGCGTTTTTCTATGTTTTTGCAAGTTTAAAACAGCAATTTTATCGTCATTTCTCATAAATCGCCGTTTAGCACGAAAGAAACATGAATTTGTCAGTTTAAATAATTCAAAACAGCGTTTTTCTATGTTTTTGCAAGTTTAAAACAGCAATTTTATCGTCATTTCTCATAAATCGCCGTTTCGCACGAAAGAAACATGAATCTATCAGTTTGAATAGTTCAAAACAGCGTTTTTCTATGTTTTTGCAAGTTTAAAACAGCAATTTTATCGTCATTTCTCATAAATCGCCGTTTCGTACGAAAGAAACATAAATTTATCAGTTTAAATAGTTGAAAACAGCGTTTTTCTATGTTTTTGCAAGTTTAAAACAGCAATTTTATCGTCATTTCTTATAAATCGCCGTTTCGCACGAAAGAAACATGAATTTGTCAGTTTGAATAGCTCAAAACAGCGTTTTTCTATGTTTTTGCAAGTTTAAAACAGCAATTTTATCGTCATTTCTCATAAATCGCCGTTTCGCACGAAAGAAACATGAATTTGTCAGTTTGAATAGTTCAAAACAGCGTTTTTCTATGTTTTTGCAAGTTTAAAACAGCAGTTTTATCGCGATTTCACAAAAATCCAACGTTTCGAACGAAAGAAACCTGAATTTATCAGTTTGAATAGTTCAAAACAGCGTTTTTCTATGTTTTTGCAAGTTTAAAACAGCAATTTTATCGTCATTTCTCATAAATCGCCGTTTCGCACGAAAGAAACATGAATCTATCAGTTTGAATAGTTCAAAACAGCGTTTTTCTATGTTTTTGCAAGTTTAAAACAGCAATTTTATCGTCATTTCTCATAAATCGCCGTTTCGCACGAAAGAAACATGAATTTATCAGTTTGAATAGTTTAAAACAGCGTTTTTCTATGTTTTTGCAAGTTTAAAACAGCAATTTTATCGTCATTTCTCATAAATCGCCGTTTCGCACGAAAGAAACATGAATTTGTCAGTTTGAATAGTTCAAAACAGCGTTTTTCTATGTTTTTGCAAGTTTAAAACAGCAATTTTATCGTCATTTCTCACAAATCGCCGTTTCGCACGAAAGAAACATGAATTTATCATTTTGAATATTTGAAAACAGCGTTTTTCTATGTTTTTGCAAGTTTAAAACAGCAATTTTATCGTTATTTCTCATAAATCGCCGTTTCGCACGAAAGAAACATGAATTTGTCAGTTTGAACAGTTCAAAACAGCGTTTTTCTATGTTTTTGCGAGTTTAAAACAGCAATTTTATCGTCATTTCTCACAAATCGCCGTTTCGCACGAAACAAACATGAATTTATCAGTTTGAATAGTTGAAAACAGCGTTTTTCTATGTAATTGCAAGTTTAAAACAGCAATTTTATCGTCAGTTCTCATAAATCGCCGTTTTGCACGAAAGAAACATGAATTTATCAGTTTGAATAGTTGAAAACAGCGTTTTTCTATGTTTTTGCAAGTTTAAAACAGCAATTTTATCGTCATTTCTCATAAATCGCCGTTTCGCACAAAAGAAACATGAATTTGTCAGTTTGAATAGTTCAAAACAGCGTTTTTCTATGTTTTTGCAAGTTTAAAACAGCAATTTTTCGTCATTTCTCATAAATCGCCGTATCGCACGAAAGAAACATGAATTTATCAGTTTGAATAGTTGAAAACACCGCTTTTCTATGTTTTTGCAAGTTTAAAACAGCAATTTTATCGTCATTTCTCATAAATCGCCGTTTTGCACGAAAGAAACATGAATTTGTCAGTTTGAATAGCTCAAAACAGCGTTTTTCTATGTTTTTGCAAGTTTAAAACAGCAATTTTATCGTCATTTCTCATAAATCGCCGTTTCGCACGAAAGAAACATGAATTTGTCAGTTTGAAAAGTTCAAAAGAGCGTTTTTCTATGTTTTTGCAAGTTTAAAACAGCAGTTTTATCGCGATTTCACAAAAATCCAACGTTTCGAACGAAAGAAACCTGAATTTATCAGTTTGAATAGTTCAAAACAGCGTTTTTATATGTTTTTGCAAGTTTAAAACAGCAATTTTATCGTCATTTCTCATAAATCGCCGTTTCGCACGAAAGAAACATGAATTTATCAGTTTGAATAGTTGAAAACAGCGTTTTTCTATGTTTTTGCAAGTTTAAAACAGCAATTTTATCGTCATTTCTCATAAATCGCCGGTTCGCACGAAAGAAACATGAATTTGTCAGTTTGAATAGTTCAAAACAGCGTTTTTCTATGTTTTTGCAAGTTTAAAACAGCAATTTTATCGTCATTTCTCATAAATAGCTGTTTCGCACGAAAGAAACATGAATTTGTCAGTTTGAATAGTTCAAAACAGCGTTTTTCTATGTTTTTGCAAGTTTAAAACAGCAATTTTATCGTCATTTCTCATAAATCGCCGTTTCACACGAAAGAAACATGAATTTGTCAGTTTGAATAGTTCAAAACAGCGTTTTTCTATGGTTTTGCAAGTTTAAAACAGCAATTTTATCGTCATTTCTCATAAATCGCCGTTTAGCACGAAAGAAACATGAATTTGTCAGTTTGAATAGTTTAAAACAGCGTTTTTCTATGTTTTTGCAAGTTTAAAACAGCAATTTTATCGTCATTTCTCACAAATCGCCGTTTCGCACGAAACAAACATGAATTTATCAGTTTGAATAGTTGAAAACAGCGTTTTTCTATGTATTTGCAAGTTTAAAACAGCAATATTATCGTCATTTCTCATAAATCGCCGTTTTGCACGAAAGAAACATGAATTTATCAGTTTGAATAGTTGAAAACAGCGTTTTTCTATGTTTTTGCAAGTTTAAAACAGCAATTTTATCGTCATTTCTCATAAATCGCCGTTTCGCACGAAAGAAACATGAATTTTTCAGTTTGAATAGTTCAAAACAGCGTTTTTCTATGTTTTTGCAAGTTTAAAACAGCAATTTTTCGTCATTTCTCATAAATCGCCGTATCGCACGAAAGAAACATGAATTTATCAGTTTGAATAGTTGAAAACACCGCTTTTCAATGTTTTTGCAAGTTTAAAACAGCAATTTTATCGTCATTTCTCATAAATCGCCGTTTTGCACGAAAGAAACAAGAATTTGTCAGTTTCAATAGCTCAAAACAGCGTTTTTCTATGTTTTTGCAAGTTTAAAACAGCAATTTTTCGTCATTTCTCATAAATCGCCGTTTCGCACGAAAGAAACCTGAATTTGTCAGTTTGAATAGTTCAAAACAGCGTTTTTCTATGTTTTTGCAAGTTTAAAACAGCAATTTTATCGTCATTTCTCATAAATCGCCGTTTCGCACGAAAGAAACATGAATTTGTCAGTTTGAATAGTTTAAAACAGCGTTTTTCTATGTTTTTGCAAGTTTAAAACAGCAATTTTATCGTTATTTCTCATAAATCGCCGTTTCGCACGAAAGAAACATGAATTTATCAGTTTGAATAATTCAAAACAGCGTTTTTCTATGTTTTTGCAAGTTTAAAACAGCAATTTTATCGTCATTTCTCATAAATCGCCGTTTAGCACGAAAGAAACATGAATTTGTCAGTTTAAATAATTCAAAACAGCGTTTTTCTATGTTTTTGCAAGTTTAAAACAGCAATTTTATCGTCATTTCTCATAAATCGCCGTTTCGCACGAAAGAAACATGAATCTATCAGTTTGAATAGTTCAAAACAGCGTTTTTCTATGTTTTTGCAAGTTTAAAACAGCAATTTTATCGTCATTTCTCATAAATCGCCGTTTCGTACGAAAGAAACATAAATTTATCAGTTTAAATAGTTGAAAACAGCGTTTTTCTATGTTTTTGCAAGTTTAAAACAGCAATTTTATCGTCATTTCTTATAAATCGCCGTTTCGCACGAAAGAAACATGAATTTGTCAGTTTGAATAGCTCAAAACAGCGTTTTTCTATGTTTTTGCAAGTTTAAAACAGCAATTTTATCGTCATTTCTCATAAATCGCCGTTTCGCACGAAAGAAACATGAATTTGTCAGTTTGAATAGTTCAAAACAGCGTTTTTCTATGTTTTTGCAAGTTTAAAACAGCAGTTTTATCGCGATTTCACAAAAATCCAACGTTTCGAACGAAAGAAACCTGAATTTATCAGTTTGAATAGTTCAAAACAGCGTTTTTCTATGTTTTTGCAAGTTTAAAACAGCAATTTTATCGTCATTTCTCATAAATCGCCGTTTCGCACGAAAGAAACATGAATTTATCAGTTTGAATAGTTGTAAACAGCGTTTTTCTATGTTTTTGCAAGTTTAAAACAGCAATTTTATCGTCATTTCTCATAAATCGCCGGTTCGCACGAAAGAAACATGAATTTGTCAGTTTGAATAGTTCAAAACAGCGTTTTTCTATGTTTTTGCAAGTTTAAAACAGCAATTTTATCGTCATTTCTCATAAATCGCTGTTTCGCACGAAAGAAACATGAATTTGTCAGTTTGAATAGTTCAAAACAACGTTTTTCTATGTTTTTGCAAGTTTAAAACAGCAATTTTATCGTCATTTTTCATAAATCGCGGTTTCGCACGAAAGAAACATGAATTTGTCAGTTTGATTAGTTCAAAACAATGTTTTTCTATGTTTTTGAAAGTTTAAAAACAGCAATTTTATCGTCATTTCTCATAAATCGCCGTTTCACACGAAAGAAACATGAATTTGTCAGTTTGAATAGTTCAAAACAGCGTTTTTCTATGTTTTTGCAAGTTTAAAACAGCAATTTTATCGTCATTTTCTCATAAATCGCCGTTTAGCACGAAAGAAACATGAATTTGTCAGTTTGAATAGTTTAAAACAGCGTTTTTCTATGTTTTTGCAAGTTTAAAACAGCAATTTTATCGTCATTTCTCACAAATCGCCGTTTCGCACGAACAAACATGAATTTATCAGTTTGAATAGTTGAAAACAGCGTTTTTCTATGTATTTGCAAGTTTAAAACAGCAATTTTATCGTCATTTCTCATAAATCGCCGTTTTGCACGAAAGAAACATGAATTTATCAGTTTGAATAGTTGAAAACAGCGTTTTTCTATGTTTTTGCAAGTTTAAACAGCAATTTTATCGTCATTTCTCATAAATCGCCGTTTCGCACGAAAGAAACATGAATTTTCAGTTTGAATAGTTGAAAACAGCGTTTTTCTATGTTTTTGCAAGTTTAAAACAGCAATTTTATCGTCATTTCTCACAAATCGCCGTTTCGCACGAAAGAAACATGAATTTGTCAGTTTGAATAGTTCAAAACAGCGTTTTTCTGTGTTTTTGCAAGTTTAAAACAGCAGTTTTATCGCGATTTCACAAAAATCCAACGTTTCGAACGAAAGAAACCTGAATTTATCAGTTTGAATAGTTCAAAACAGCGTTTTTCTATGTTTTTGCAAGTTTAAAACAGCAATTTTATCGTCATTTCTCATAAATCGCCGTTTCGTACGAAAGAAACATAATTTATCAGTTTGAATAGTTGAAAACAGCGTTTTTCTATGTTTTTGCAAGTTTAAAACAGCAATTTTATCGTCATTTCTCATAAATCGCCGTTTCGCACAAAAGAAACATGAATTTGTCAGTTAGAATAGTTTAAAACAGCGTTTTCTATGTTTTTGCAAGTTTAAAACAGCAATTTTATCGTCATTTCTCATAAATCGCCGTTTCGCATGAAAGAAACATGAATTTATCAGTTTGAATAATTCAAAACAGCGTTTTTCTATGTTTTTGCAAGTTTAAAACAGCAATTTTATCGTCATTTCTCATAAATCGCCGTTTAGCACGAAAGAAACATGAATTTGTCAGTTTAAATAATTCAAAACAGCGTTTTTCTATGTTTTTGCAAGTTTAAAACAGCAATTTATCGTCATTTCTCATAAATCGCCGTTTCGCACGAAAGAAACATGAATTTATCAGTTTGAATAGTTCAAAACAGCGTTTTTCTATGTTTTTGCAAGTTTAAAACAGCAATTTTATCGTCATTTCTCATAAATCGCCGTTTAGCACGAAAGAAACATGAATTTGTCGTTTTAAATAATTCAAAACAGCGTTTTTCTATGTTTTTGCAAGTTTAAAACAACAATTTTATCGTCATTCTCACAAATCGCCGTTTCGCACGAAAGAAACATGAATTTCTCAGTTTGAATAGTTCAAAACAGCGTTTTTCTATGTTTTTGCAAGTTTAAAACAGCAATTTTATCGTCATTTCTCATAAATCGCCGTTTCGCACGAAAGAAACATGAATTTGTCAGTTTGAATAGTTCAAAACAGCGTTTTTCTATGTTTTTGCAAATTTAAAACAGCCAATTTTATCGTCATTTCTCATAAATCGCCGTTTCGCACGAAAGAAACATGAATTTGTCAGTTTGAATAGTTCAAAACAGCGTTTTTCTATGTTTTTGCAAGTTTAAAACAGCAGTTTTATCGCGATTTCACAAAATTCCAACGTTTCGAACAAAGAAACCTGAATTTATCAGTTTGAATAGTTTAAAACAGCGTTTTTCTATGTTTTTGCAAGTTTAAAACAGCAATTTTATCGTTATTTCTCACAAATCGCCGTTTCGCACGAAAGAAACATGAATTTGTCAGTTTGAATAGTTCAAAACAGCGTTTTTCTATGTTTTTGCAAGTTTAAAACAGCAATTTTATCGTCATTTCTCATAAATCGCCGTTTCGCACGAAAGAAACATGAATTTGTCAGTTTGAACAGTTCAAAACAGCGTTTTTCTATGTTTTTGCAAGTTTAAAACAGCAATTTTATCGTCATTTCTCACAAATCGCCGTTTCGCACGAAACAAACATGAATTTATCAGTTTGAATAGTTGAAAACATCGTTTTTCTATGTAATTGCAAGTTTAAAACAGCAATTTTATCGTCATTTTTCATAAATCGCCGTTTTGCACGAAAGAAACATGAATTTATCAGTTTGAATAGTTGAAAACAGCGTTTTTCTATGTTTTTGCAAATTTAAAACAGCAATTTTATCGTCATTTCTCATAAATCGCCGTTTCGCACAAAAGAAACATGAATTTGTCAGTTTGAATAGTTCAAAACAGCGTTTTTCTATGTTTTTGCAAGTTTAAAACAGCAATTTTTCGTCATTTCTCATAAATCGCCGTTTCGCACGAAAGAAACATGAATTTATCAGTTTGAATAGTTGAAAACACCGCTTTTCTATGTTTTTGCAAGTTTAAAACAGCAATTTTATCGTCATTTCTCATAAATCGCCGTTTCGCACGAAAGAAACATGAATTTGTCAGTTTGAATAGTTCAAAACAGCGTTTTTCTATGTTTTTGCAAGTTTAAAACAGCAATTTTATCGTCATTTCTCATAAATCGCCGTTTCGCACGAAAGAAACATGAATTTGTCAGTTTGAATAGTTCAAAACAGCGTTTTTCTATGTTTTTGCAAGTTTAAAACAGCAGTTTTATCGCGATTTCACAAAAATCCAACGTTTCGAACGAAAGAAACCTGAATTTATCAGTTTGAATAGTTCAAAACAGCGTTTTTCTATGTTTTTGCAAGTTTAAAACAGCAATTTTATCGTCATTTCTCATAAATCGCCGTTTCGTACGAAAGAAACATAAATTTATCAGTTTGAATAGTTGAAAACAGCGTTTTTCTATGTTTTTGCAAGTTTAAAACAGCAATTTTATCGTCATTTCTCATAAATCGCCGTTTCGCACAAAAGAAACATGAATTTGTCAGTTTGAATAGTTTAAAACAGCGTTTTTCTATGTTTTTGCAAGTTTAAAACAGCAATTTTATCGTCATTTCTCATAAATCGCCGTTTCGCATGAAAGAAACATGAATTTATCAGTTTGAATAATTCAAAACTGCGTTTTTCTATGTTTTTGCAAGTTTAAAACAGCAATTTTATCGTCATTTCTCATAAATCGCCGTTTAGCACGAAAGAAACATGAATTTGTCAGTTTAAATAATTCAAAACAGCGTTTTTCTATGTTTTTGCAAGTTTAAAACAGCAATTTTATCGTCATTTCTCATAAATCGCCGTTTCGCACGAAAGAAACATGAATTTATCAGTTTGAATAGTTCAAAACAGCGTTTTTCTATGTTTTTGCAAGTTTAAAACAGCAATTTTATCGTCATTTCTCATAAATCGCCGTTTAGCACGAAAGAAACATGAATTTGTCGGTTTAAATAATTCAAAACAGCGTTTTTCTATGTTTTTGCAAGTTTAAAACAACAATTTTATCGTCATTTCTCACAAATCGCCGTTTCGCACGAAAGAAACATGAATTTCTCAGTTTGAATAGTTCAAAACAGCGTTTTTCTATGTTTTTGCAAGTTTAAAACAGCAATTTTATCGTCATTTCTCATAAATCGCCGTTTCGCACGAAAGAAACATGAATTTGTCAGTTTGAATAGTTCAAAACAGCGTTTTTCTATGTTTTTGCAAATTTAAAACAGCAATTTTATCGTCATTTCTCATAAATCGCCGTTTCGCACGAAAGAAACATGAATTTGTCAGTTTGAATAGTTCAAAACAGCGTTTTTCTATGTTTTTGCAAGTTTAAAACAGCAGTTTTATCGCGATTTCACAAAATTCCAACGTTTCGAACAAAAGAAACCTGAATTTATCAGTTTGAATAGTTTAAAACAGCGTTTTTCTATGTTTTTGCAAGTTTAAAACAGCAATTTTATCGTTATTTCTCATAAATCGCCGTTTCGTACGAAAGAAACATGAATTTATTAGTTTGAATAGTTGAAAACAGCGTTTTTCTATGTTTTTGCAAGTTTAAAACAGCAATTTTATCGTCATTTCTCATAAATCGCCGTTTCGCACGAAAAAAACATGAATTTGTCAGTTTGAATAGTTCAAAACAGCGTTTTTCTATGTTTTTGCAAGTTTAAAACAGCAATTTTATCGTCATTTCTCACAAATCGCCGTTTCGCACGAAAGAAACATGAATTTATCAGTTTGAATATTTGAAAACAGCGTTTTTCTATGTTTTTGCAAGTTTAAAACAGCAATTTTATCGTCATTTCTCATAAATCGCCGTTTCGCACGAAAGAAACATGAATTTGTCAGTTTGAACAGTTCAAAACAGCGTTTTTCTATGTTTTTGCAAGTTTAAAACAGCAATTTTATCGTCATTTCTCACAAATCGCCGTTTCGCACGAAACAAACATGAATTTATCAGTTTGAATAGTTGAAAACAGCGTTTTTCTATGTAATTGCAAGTTTAAAACAGCAATTTTATCGTCATTTTTCATAAATCGCCGTTTTGCACGAAAGAAACATGAATTTATCAGTTTGAATAGTTCAAAACAGCGTTTTTCTATGTTTTTGCAAAACAGCAATTTTATCGTCATTTCTCATAAATCGCCGTTTCGCACGAAAGAAACATGAATTTGTCAGTTTGAATAGTTCAAAACAGCGTTTTTCTATGTTTTTGCAAGTTTAAAACAGCAGTTTTATCGCGATTTCACAAAAATCCAACGTTTCGAACGAAAGAAACCTGAATTTATCAGTTTGAATAGTTCAAAACAGCGTTTTTCTATGTTTTTGCAAGTTTAAAACAGCAATTTTATCGTCATTTCTCATAAATCGCCGTTTCGTACGAAAGAAACATAAATTTATCAGTTTGAATAGTTGAAAACAGCGTTTTTCTATGTTTTTGCAAGTTTAAAACAGCAATTTTATCGTCATTTCTCATAAATCGCCGTTTCGCACAAAAGAAACATGAATTTGTCAGTTTGAATAGTTTAAAACAGCGTTTTTCTATGTGTTTGCAAGTTTAAAACAGCAATTTTATCGTCATTTCTCATAAATCGCCGTTTCGCATGAAAGAAACATGAATTTATCAGTTTGAATAATTCAAAACAGCGTTTTTCTATGTTTTTGCAAGTTTAAAACAGCAATTTTATCGTCATTTCTCATAAATCGCCGTTTAGCACGAAAGAAACATGAATTTGTCAGTTTAAATAATTCAAAACAGCGTTTTTCTATGTTTTTGCAAGTTTAAAACAGCAATTTTATCGTCATTTCTCATAAATCGCCGTTTCGCACGAAAGAAACATGAATTTATCAGTTTGAATAGTTGAAAACAGCGTTTTTCTATGTTTTTGCAAGTTTAAAACAGCAATTTTATCGTCATTTCTCATAAATCGCCGTTTCGCACAAAAGAAACATGAATTTGTCAGTTTGAATAGTTTAAAACAGCGTTTTTCTATGTTTTTGCAAGTTTAAAACAGCAATTTTATCGTCATTTCTCATAAATCGCCGTTTCGTACGAAAGAAACATAAATTTATCAGTTTGAATAGTTGAAAACAGCGTTTTTCTATGTTTTTGCAAGTTTAAAACAGCAATTTTATCGTCATTTCTCATAAATCGCCGTTTCGCACAAAAGAAACATGAATTTGTCAGTTTGAATAGTTTAAAACAGCGTTTTTCTATGTTTTTGCAAGTTTAAAACAGCAATTTTATCGTCATTTCTCATAAATCGCCGTTTCGCATGAAAGAAACATGAATTTATCAGTTTGAATAATTCAAAACAGCGTTTTTCTATGTTTTTGCAAGTTTAAAACAGCAATTTTATCGTCATTTCTCATAAATCGCCGTTTAGCACGAAAGAAACATGAATTTGTCAGTTTAAATAATTCAAAACAGCGTTTTTCTATGTTTTTGCAAGTTTAAAACAGCAATTTTATCGTCATTTCTCATAAATCGCCGTTTCGCACGAAAGAAACATGAATTTATCAGTTTGAATAGTTCAAAACAGCGTTTTTCTATGTTTTTGCAAGTTTAAAACAGCAATTTTATCGTCATTTCTCATAAATCGCCGTTTAGCACGAAAGAAACATGAATTTGTCGGTTTAAATAATTCAAAACAGCGTTTTTCTATGTTTTTGCAAGTTTAAAACAACAATTTTATCGTCATTTCTCACAAATCGCCGTTTCGCACGAAAGAAACATGAATTTATCAGTTTGAATAGTTCAAAACAGCGTTTTTCTATGTTTTTGCAAGTTTAAAACAGCAATTTTATCGTCATTTCTCATAAATCGCCGTTTCGCACGAAAGAAACATGAATTTGTCAGTTTGAATAGTTCAAAACAGCGTTTTTCTATGTTTTTGCAAATTTAAAACAGCAATTTTATCGTCATTTCTCATAAATCGCCGTTTCGCACGAAAGAAACATGAATTTGTCAGTTTGAATAGTTCAAAACAGCGTTTTTCTATGTTTTTGCAAGTTTAAAACAGCAGTTTTATCGCGATTTCACAAAATTCCAACGTTTCAAACAAAAGAAACCTGAATTTATCAGTTTAAATAGTTTAAAACAGCGTTTTTCTATGTTTTTGCAAGTTTAAAACAGCAATTTTATCGTTATTTCTCATAAATCGCCGTTTCGTACGAAAGAAACATGAATTAGTTTGAATAGTTGAAAACAGCGTTTTTCTATGTTTTTGCAAGTTTAAAACAGCAATTTTATCGTCATTTCTCATAAATCGCCGTTTCGCACGAAAGAAACATGAATTTAAGTTTTAATAGTTTAAAACAGCATTTTTCTATGTTTTTGCAAGTTTAAAAACAGCAATTTTATCGTCATTTCTCATAAAATCGCCGTTTCACACGAAAGAAACATTAATTTGTCAGTTTAAATAGTTCAAAACAGCGTTTTTCTATGTTTTTGCAAGTTTAAAACCGCAATTTTATCGTCATTTCTCATAAATCGCCGTTTCGCACGAAAGAAACATGAATTTGTCAGTTTAAATAGTTCAAAACAGCGTTTTTCTATGTTTTTGCAAGTTTAAAACCGCAATTTTATCGTCATTTCTCATAAATCGCCGTTTCACACGAAAGAAACATGAATTTATCAGTTTGAATAGTTGAAAGCAGCGTTTTTCTATGTTTGTGCAAGTTTAAAACAGCAATTTTATCGTCATTTCTCATAAATCGCCGTTTCACACGAAAGAAACAGAATTTGTCAGTTTGAATATTTCAAAACAGCGTTTTTCTATGTTTTAGCAAGTTTAAAACAGCAGTTTTATCGCGATTTCACAAAAATCCACCGTTTCGAACGAAAGAAACCTGAATTTATCAGTTTGAATAGTTCAAAACAGCGTTTTTCTATGTTTTTGCAAGTTTAAAACAGCAATTTTATCGTCATTTCTCATAAATCGCCGTTTCGTACGAAAGAAACATGAATTTATCAGTTTGAATAGTTGAAAACAGCGTTTTTCTATGTTTTTGAAAGTTTAAAACAGCAATTTTAATCGTCATTTCTCATAAATCGCAGTTTCGCACGAAAGAAACATGAATTTGTCAGTTTGAATAGTTTAAAACAGCATTTTTCTATGTTTTTGCAAGTTGAAAACAGCAATTTTATCGTCATTTCTCATAAATCGCCGTTTCGCACGAAAGAAACATGAATTTGTAAGTTTGAATAGTTTAAAACAGCATTTTTCTATGTTTTTGCAAGTTTAAAACAGCAATTTTATCGTCATTTCTCATAAATCGCCGTTTCGCACGAAAGAAACGTGAATTTGTCAGTTTAAATAGTTCAAAACAGCGTTTTTCTATGTTTTTGCAAGTTTAAAACCGCAATTTTATCGTCATTTCTCATAAATCGCCGTTTCGCACGAAAGGAACATGAATTTGTCAGTTTAAATAGTTCAAAACAGCGTTTTTCTATGTGTTTGCAAGTTTAAAACCGCAATTTTATCGTCATTTCTCATAAATCGCCGTTTCACACGAAAGAAACATGAATTTATCAGTTTGAATAGTTGAAAGCAGCGTTTTTCTATGTTTGTGCAAGTTTAAAACAGCAATTTTATCGTCATTTCTCATAAATCACCGTTTCACACGAAAGAAACATGAATTTGTCAGTTTGAATAGTTCAAAACAGCGTTTTTCTATGTTTTAGCAAGTTTAAAACAGCAGTTTTATCGTGATTTCACAAAAATCCACCGTTTCGAACGAAAGAAACCTGAATTTATCAGTTTGAATAGTTCAAAACAGCGTTTTTCTATGTTTTTTGCAAGTTTAAAACCGCAATTTTATCGTCATTTCTCATAAATCGCCGTTTCGTACGAAAGAAACATGAATTTATCAGTTTGAATAGTTGAAAACAGCGTTTTTCTATGTTTTTGCAAGTTTAAAACAGCAATTTTATCGTCATTTCTCATAAATCGCCGTTTAGCACGAAAGAAACATGAATTTGTCGGTTTAAATAATTCAAAACAGCGTTTTTCTATGTTTTTGCAAGTTTAAAACAACAATTTTATCGTCATTTCTCACAAATCGCCGTTTCGCACGAAAGAAACATGAATTTATCAGTTTGAATAGTTCAAAACAGCGTTTTTCTATGTTTTTGCAAGTTTAAAACAGCAATTTTATCGTCATTTCTCATAAATCGCCGTTTCGCACGAAAGAAACATGAATTTGTCAGTTTGAATAGTTCAATACAGCGTTTTTCTATGTTTTTGCAAATTTAAAACAGCAATTTTATCGTCATTTCTCATAAATCGCCGTTTCGTACGAAAGAAACATGAATTTATCAGTTTGAATAGTTGAAAACAGCGTTTTTCTATGTTTTTGCAAGTTTAAAACAGCAATTTTATCGTCATTTCTCATAAATCGCAGTTTCGCACGAAAGAAACATGAATTTGTCAGTTTGAATAGTTTAAAACAGCATTTTCTATGTTTTTGCAAGTTGAAAACAGCAATTTTATCGCCATTTCTCATAAATCGCCGTTTCGCACAAAAGAAACATGAATTTATCAGTTTGAATAATTCAAAACAGCGTTTTTCTATGTTTTTGCAAGTTAAAACAGCAATTTTATCGTCATTTCTCATAAATCGTCGTTTCGCACGAAAGAAACATGAATTTGTCAGTTTGAATAGTTCAAAACAGCGTTTTTCTATGTTTTTGCAAGTTTAAAACAGCAATTTTATCGTCATTTCTCATAAATCGCCGTTTCGCACGAAAGAAACATGAATTTGTAAGTTTGAATAGTTTAAAACAGCATTTTTATATGTTTTTGCAAGATTAAAACAGCAATTTTATCGTCATTTCTCATAAATCGCCGTTTCGCACGAAAGAAACATGAATTTGTCAGTTTAAATAGTTCAAAACAGCGTTTTTCTATGTTTTTGCAAGTTTAAAACCGCAATTTTATCGTCATTTCTCATAAATCGCCGTTTCGCACGAAAGGAACATGAATTTGTCAGTTTAAATAGTTCAAAACAGCGTTTTTCTATGTGTTTGCAAGTTTAAAACCGCAATTTTATCGTCATTTCTCATAAATCGCCGTTTCACACGAAAGAAACATGAATTTATCAGTTTGAATAGTTGAAAGCAGCGTTTTTCTATGTTTGTGCAAGTTTAAAACAGCAATTTTATCGTCATTTCTCATAAATCACCGTTTCACACGAAAGAAACATGAATTTGTCAGTTTGAATAGTTCAAAACAGCGTTTTTCTATGTTTTAGCAAGTTTAAAACAGCAGTTTTATCGTGATTTCACAAAAATCCACCGTTTCGAACGAAAGAAACCTGAATTTATCAGTTTGAATAGTTCAAAACAGCGTTTTTCTATGTTTTTGCAAGTTTAAAATCGCAATTTTATCGTCATTTCTCATAAATCGCCGTTTCGTACGAAAGAAACATGAATTTATCAGTTTAAATAGTTGAAAACAGCGTTTTTTCTATGTTTTTGCAAGTTTAAAACAGCAATTTTATCGTCATTTCTCATAAATCGCCGTTTAGCACGAAAGAAACATGAATTTGTCGGTTTAAATAATTCAAAACAGCGTTTTTCTATGTTTTTGCAAGTTTAAAACAACAATTTTATCGTCATTTCTCACAAATCGCCGTTTCGCACGAAAGAAACATGAATTTATCAGTTTGAATAGTTCAAAACAGCGTTTTTCTATGTTTTTGCAAGTTTAAAACAGCAATTTTATCGTCATTTCTCATAAATCGCCGTTTCGCACGAAAGAAACATGAATTTGTCAGTTTGAATAGTTCAAAACAGCGTTTTTCTATGTTTTTGCAAATTTAAAACAGCAATTTTATCGTCATTTCTCATAAATCGCCGTTTCGCACGAAAGAAACATGAATTTGTCAGTTTGAATAGTTCAAAACAGCGTTTTTCTATGTTTTTGCAAGTTTAAAACAGCAGTTTTATCGCGATTTCACAAAAATCCAACGTTTCGAACAAAAGAAACCTGAATTTATCAGTTTGAATAGTTTAAAACAGCGTTTTTCTATGTTTTTGCAAGTTTAAAACAGCAATTTTATCGTTATTTCTCATAAATCGCCGTTTCGTACGAAAGAAACATGAATTTATTAGTTTGAATAGTTGAAAACAGCGTTTTTCTATGTTTTTGCAAGTTTAAAACAGCAATTTTATCGTCATTTCTCATAAATCGCCGTTTCGCACGAAAGAAACATGAATTTGTAAGTTTGAATAGTTTAAAACAGCATTTTACTATGTTTTTGCAAGTTTAAAACAGCAATTTTATCGTCATTTCTCATAAATCGCTGTTTCGCACGAAAGAAACATTAATTTGTCAGTTTAAATAGTTCAAAACAGCGTTTTTCTATGTTTTTGCAAGTTTAAAACCGCAATTTTATCGTCATTTCTCATAAATCGCCGTTTCGCACGAAAGAAACATGAATTTGTCAGTTTAAATAGTTCAAAACAGCGTTTTTCTATGTTTTTGCAAGTTTAAAACCGCAATTTTATCGTCATTTCTCATAAATCGCCGTTTCACACGAAAGAAACATGAATTTGTAAGTTTGAATAGTTTAAAACAGCATTTTTCTATGTTTTTGCAAGTTTAAAACAGCAATTTTATCGTCATTTCTCATAAATCGCCGTTTCGCACGAAAGAAACATGAATTTATCAGTTTGAATAATTCAAAACAGCGTTTTTCTATGTTTTTGCAAGTTTAAAACAGCAGTTTTATCGTGATTTCACAAAAATCCACCGTTTCGAACGAAAGAAACCTGAATTTATCAGTTTGAATAGTTCAAAACAGCGTTTTTCTATGTTTTTGCAAGTTTAAAACCGCAATTTTATCTTCATTTCTCATAAATCGCCGTTTCGTACGAAAGAAACATGAATTTATCAGTTTGAATAGTTGAAAACAGCGTTTTTCTATGTTTTTGCAAGTTTAAAACAGCAATTTTATCGTCATTTCTCATAAATCGCAGTTTCGCACGAAAGAAACATGAATTTGTCAGTTTGAATAGTTTAAAACAGCATTTTTCTATGTTTTTGCAAGTTTAAAACAGCAATTTTATCGTCATTTCTCATAAATCGCCGTTTCGCACAAAAGAAACATGAATTTATCAGTTTGAATAATTCAAAACAGCGTTTTTCTATGTTTTTGCAAGTTTAAAACAGCAATTTTATCGTCATTTCTCATAAATCGCCGTTTCGCACGAAAGAAACATGAATTTGTCAGTTTGAATAGTTCAAAACAGCGTTTTTCTATGTTTTTGCAAGTTTAAAACAGCAATTTTATCATTTCTCATTAATCGCCGTTTAGCACGAAAGAAACATGAATTTGTCAGTTTAAATAATTCAAAACAGCGTTTTTCTATGTTTTTGCTAGATTAAAACAGCAATTTTATCGTCATTTCTCACAAATCGCCGTTTCGCATGAAAGAAACATGAATTTATCAGTTTGAATAGTTCAAAACAGCGTTTTTCTATGTTTTTGCAAGTTTAAAACAGCAATTTTATCGTCATTTCTCATAAATCGCCGTTTCGCACGAAAGAAACATGAATTTGTCAGTTTGAATAGTTTATAACAGCGTTTTTCTATGTTTTTGCAAGTTTAAAACAGCAATTTTATCGTCATTTCTCATAAATCGCCGTTTCGCACGAAAGAAACATGAATTTATCAGTTTGAATAATTCAAAACAGCGTTTTTCTATGTTTTTGCAAGTTTAAAACAGCAGTTTTATCGTGATTTCACAAAAATCCACCGTTTCGAACGAAAGAAACCTGAATTTATCAGTTTGAATAGTTCAAAACAGCGTTTTTCTATGTTTTTGCAAGTTTAAAACCGCAATTTTATCTTCATTTCTCATAAATCGCCGTTTCGTACGAAAGAAACATGAATTTATCAGTTTGAATAGTTGAAAACAGCGTTTTTCTATGTTTTTGCAAGTTTAAAACAGCAATTTTATCGTCATTTCTCATAAATCGCAGTTTCGCACGAAAGAAACATGAATTTGTCAGTTTGAATAGTTTAAAACAGCGTTTTTCTATGTTTTTGCAAGTTTAAAACAGCAATTTTATCGTCATTTCTCATAAATCGCCGTTTCGTACGAAAGAAACATAAATTTATCAGTTTGAATAGTTGAAAACAGCGTTTTTCTATGTTTTTGCAAGTTTAAAACAGCAATTTTATCGTCATTTCTCATAAATCGCCGTTTCGCACAAAAGAAACATGAATTTGTCAGTTTGAATAGTTTAAAACAGCGTTTTTCTATGTTTTTGCAAGTTTAAAACAGCAATTTTATCGTCATTTCTCATAAATCGCCGTTTCGCATGAAAGAAACATGAATTTATCAGTTTGAATAATTCAAAACAGCGTTTTTCTATGTTTTTGCAAGTTTAAAACAGCAATTTTATCGTCATTTCTCATAAATCGCCGTTTAGCACGAAAGAAACATGAATTTGTCAGTTTAAATAATTCAAAACAGCGTTTTTCTATGTTTTTGCAAGTTTAAAACAGCAATTTTATCGTCATTTCTCATAAATCGCCGTTTCGCACGAAAGAAACATGAATTTATCAGTTTGAATAGTTCAAAACAGCGTTTTTCTATGTTTTTGCAAGTTTAAAACAGCAATTTTATCGTCATTTCTCATAAATCGCCGTTTAGCACGAAAGAAACATGAATTTGTCGGTTTAAATAATTCAAAACAGCGTTTTTCTATGTTTTTGCAAGTTTAAAACAACAATTTTATCGTCATTTCTCACAAATCGCCGTTTCGCACGAAAGAAACATGAATTTATCAGTTTGAATAGTTCAAAACAGCGTTTTTCTATGTTTTTGCAAGTTTAAAACAGCAATTTTATCGTCATTTCTCATAAATCGCCGTTTCGCACGAAAGAAACATGAATTTGTCAGTTTGAATAGTTCAAAACAGCGTTTTTCTATGTTTTTGCAAATTTAAAACAGCAATTTTATCGTCATTTCTCATAAATCGCCGTTTCGCACGAAAGAAACATGAATTTGTCAGTTTGAATAGTTCAAAACAGCGTTTTTCTATGTTTTTGCAAGTTTAAAACAGCAGTTTTATCGCGATTTCACAAAATTCCAACGTTTCAAACAAAAGAAACCTGAATTTATCAGTTTAAATAGTTTAAAACAGCGTTTTTCTATGTTTTTGCAAGTTTAAAACAGCAATTTTATCGTTATTTCTCATAAATCGCCGTTTCGTACGAAAGAAACATGAATTAGTTTGAATAGTTGAAAACAGCGTTTTTCTATGTTTTTGCAAGTTTAAAACAGCAATTTTATCGTCATTTCTCATAAATCGCCGTTTCGCACGAAAGAAACATGAATTTGTAAGTTTTAATAGTTTAAAACAGCATTTTTCTATGTTTTTGCAAGTTTAAAACAGCAATTTTATCGTCATTTCTCATAAATCGCCGTTTCACACGAAAGAAACATTAATTTGTCAGTTTAAATAGTTCAAAACAGCGTTTTTCTATGTTTTTGCAAGTTTAAAACCGCAATTTTATCGTCATTTCTCATAAATCGCCGTTTCGCACGAAAGAAACATGAATTTGTCAGTTTAAATAGTTCAAAACAGCGTTTTTCTATGTTTTTGCAAGTTTAAAACCGCAATTTTATCGTCATTTCTCATAAATCGCCGTTTCACACGAAAGAAACATGAATTTATCAGTTTGAATAGTTGAAAGCAGCGTTTTTCTATGTTTGTGCAAGTTTAAAACAGCAATTTTATCGTCATTTCTCATAAATCGCCGTTTCACACGAAAGAAACATGAATTTGTCAGTTTGAATATTTCAAAACAGCGTTTTTCTATGTTTTAGCAAGTTTAAAACAGCAGTTTTATCGCGATTTCACAAAAATCCACCGTTTCGAACGAAAGAAACCTGAATTTATCAGTTTGAATAGTTCAAAACAGCGTTTTTCTATGTTTTTGCAAGTTTAAAACAGCAATTTTATCGTCATTTCTCATAAATCGCCGTTTCGTACGAAAGAAACATGAATTTATCAGTTTGAATAGTTGAAAACAGCGTTTTTCTATGTTTTTGCAAGTTTAAAACAGCAATTTTATCGTCATTTCTCATAAATCGCAGTTTCGCACGAAAGAAACATGAATTTGTCAGTTTGAATAGTTTAAAACAGCATTTTTCTATGTTTTTGCAAGTTGAAAACAGCAATTTTATCGTCATTTCTCATAAATCGCCGTTTCGCACGAAAGAAACATGAATTTGTAAGTTTGAATAGTTTAAAACAGCATTTTTCTATGTTTTTGCAAGTTTAAAACAGCAATTTTATCGTCATTTCTCATAAATCGCCGTTTCGCACGAAAGAAACGTGAATTTGTCAGTTTAAATAGTTCAAAACAGCGTTTTTCTATGTTTTTGCAAGTTTAAAACCGCAATTTTATCGTCATTTCTCATAAATCGCCGTTTCGCACGAAAGGAACATGAATTTGTCAGTTTAAATAGTTCAAAACAGCGTTTTTCTATGTGTTTGCAAGTTTAAAACCGCAATTTTATCGTCATTTCTCATAAATCGCCGTTTCACACGAAAGAAACATGAATTTATCAGTTTGAATAGTTGAAAGCAGCGTTTTTCTATGTTTGTGCAAGTTTAAAACAGCAATTTTATCGTCATTTCTCATAAATCGCCGTTTCGCATGAAAGAAACATGAATTTATCAGTTTGAATAATTCAAAACAGCGTTTTTCTATGTTTTTGCAAGTTTAAAACAGCAATTTTATCGTCATTTCTCATAAATCGCCGTTTAGCACGAAAGAAACATGAATTTGTCAGTTTAAATAATTCAAAACAGCGTTTTTCTATGTTTTTGCAAGTTTAAAACAGCAATTTTATCGTCATTTCTCATAAATCGCCGTTTCGCACGAAAGAAACATGAATTTATCAGTTTGAATAGTTCAAAACAGCGTTTTTCTATGTTTTTGCAAGTTTAAAACAGCAATTTTATCGTCATTTCTCATAAATCGCCGTTTAGCACGAAAGAAACATGAATTTGTCGGTTTAAATAATTCAAAACAGCGTTTTTCTATGTTTTTGCAAGTTTAAAACAACAATTTTATCGTCATTTCTCACAAATCGCCGTTTCGCACGAAAGAAACATGAATTTATCAGTTTGAATAGTTCAAAACAGCGTTTTTCTATGTTTTTGCAAGTTTAAAACAGCAATTTTATCGTCATTTCTCATAAATCGCCGTTTCGCACGAAAGAAACATGAATTTGTCAGTTTGAATAGTTCAAAACAGCGTTTTTCTATGTTTTTGCAAATTTAAAACAGCAATTTTATCGTCATTTCTCATAAATCGCCGTTTCGCACGAAAGAAACATGAATTTGTCAGTTTGAATAGTTCAAAACAGCGTTTTTCTATGTTTTTGCAAGTTTAAAACAGCAGTTTTATCGCGATTTCACAAAATTCCAACGTTTCAAACAAAAGAAACCTGAATTTATCAGTTTAAATAGTTTAAAACAGCGTTTTTCTATGTTTTTGCAAGTTTAAAACAGCAATTTTATCGTTATTTCTCATAAATCGCCGTTTCGTACGAAAGAAACATGAATTAGTTTGAATAGTTGAAAACAGCGTTTTTCTATGTTTTTGCAAGTTTAAAACAGCAATTTTATCGTCATTTCTCATAAATCGCCGTTTCGCACGAAAGAAACATGAATTTGTAAGTTTTAATAGTTTAAAACAGCATTTTTCTATGTTTTTGCAAGTTTAAAACAGCAATTTTATCGTCATTTCTCATAAATCGCCGTTTCACACGAAAGAAACATTAATTTGTCAGTTTAAATAGTTCAAAACAGCGTTTTTCTATGTTTTTGCAAGTTTAAAACCGCAATTTTATCGTCATTTCTCATAAATCGCCGTTTCGCACGAAAGAAACATGAATTTGTCAGTTTAAATAGTTCAAAACAGCGTTTTTCTATGTTTTTGCAAGTTTAAAACCGCAATTTTATCGTCATTTCTCATAAATCGCCGTTTCACACGAAAGAAACATGAATTTATCAGTTTGAATAGTTGAAAGCAGCGTTTTTCTATGTTTGTGCAAGTTTAAAACAGCAATTTTATCGTCATTTCTCATAAATCGCCGTTTCACACGAAAGAAACATGAATTTGTCAGTTTGAATATTTCAAAACAGCGTTTTTCTATGTTTTAGCAAGTTTAAAACAGCAGTTTTATCGCGATTTCACAAAAATCCACCGTTTCGAACGAAAGAAACCTGAATTTATCAGTTTGAATAGTTCAAAACAGCGTTTTTCTATGTTTTTGCAAGTTTAAAACAGCAATTTTATCGTCATTTCTCATAAATCGCCGTTTCGTACGAAAGAAACATGAATTTATCAGTTTGAATAGTTGAAAACAGCGTTTTTCTATGTTTTTGCAAGTTTAAAACAGCAATTTTATCGTCATTTCTCATAAATCGCAGTTTCGCACGAAAGAAACATGAATTTGTCAGTTTGAATAGTTTAAAACAGCATTTTTCTATGTTTTTGCAAGTTGAAAACAGCAATTTTATCGTCATTTCTCATAAATCGCCGTTTCGCACGAAAGAAACATGAATTTGTAAGTTTGAATAGTTTAAAACAGCATTTTTCTATGTTTTTGCAAGTTTAAAACAGCAATTTTATCGTCATTTCTCATAAATCGCCGTTTCGCACGAAAGAAACGTGAATTTGTCAGTTTAAATAGTTCAAAACAGCGTTTTTCTATGTTTTTGCAAGTTTAAAACCGCAATTTTATCGTCATTTCTCATAAATCGCCGTTTCGCACGAAAGGAACATGAATTTGTCAGTTTAAATAGTTCAAAACAGCGTTTTTCTATGTGTTTGCAAGTTTAAAACCGCAATTTTATCGTCATTTCTCATAAATCGCCGTTTCACACGAAAGAAACATGAATTTATCAGTTTGAATAGTTGAAAGCAGCGTTTTTCTATGTTTGTGCAAGTTTAAAACAGCAATTTTATCGTCATTTCTCATAAATCACCGTTTCACACGAAAGAAACATGAATTTGTCAGTTTGAATAGTTCAAAACAGCGTTTTTCTATGTTTTAGCAAGTTTAAAACAGCAGTTTTATCGTGATTTCACAAAAATCCACCGTTTCGAACGAAAGAAACCTGAATTTATCAGTTTGAATAGTTCAAAACAGCGTTTTTCTATGTTTTTGCAAGTTTAAAACCGCAATTTTATCGTCATTTCTCATAAATCGCCGTTTCGTACGAAAGAAACATGAATTTATCAGTTTGAATAGTTGAAAACAGCGTTTTTCTATGTTTTTGCAAGTTTAAAACAGCAATTTTATCGTCATTTCTCATAAATCGCCGTTTAGCACGAAAGAAACATGAATTTGTCGGTTTAAATAATTCAAAACAGCGTTTTTCTATGTTTTTGCAAGTTTAAAACAACAATTTTATCGTCATTTCTCACAAATCGCCGTTTCGCACGAAAGAAACATGAATTTATCAGTTTGAATAGTTCAAAACAGCGTTTTTCTATGTTTTTGCAAGTTTAAAACAGCAATTTTATCGTCATTTCTCATAAATCGCCGTTTCGCACGAAAGAAACATGAATTTGTCAGTTTGAATAGTTCAATACAGCGTTTTTCTATGTTTTTGCAAATTTAAAACAGCAATTTTATCGTCATTTCTCATAAATCGCCGTTTCGTACGAAAGAAACATGAATTTATCAGTTTGAATAGTTGAAAACAGCGTTTTTCTATGTTTTTGCAAGTTTAAAACAGCAATTTTATCGTCATTTCTCATAAATCGCAGTTTCGCACGAAAGAAACATGAATTTGTCAGTTTGAATAGTTTAAAACAGCATTTTCTATGTTTTTGCAAGTTGAAAACAGCAATTTTATCGCCATTTCTCATAAATCGCCGTTTCGCACAAAAGAAACATGAATTTATCAGTTTGAATAATTCAAAACAGCGTTTTTCTATGTTTTTGCAAGTTAAAACAGCAATTTTATCGTCATTTCTCATAAATCGTCGTTTCGCACGAAAGAAACATGAATTTGTCAGTTTGAATA
The DNA here is from genome assembly GCA_963942605.1 of Poecilus cupreus. Lineage (NCBI taxonomy): Eukaryota > Metazoa > Arthropoda > Insecta > Coleoptera > Carabidae > Poecilus > Poecilus cupreus. The sequence continues at coordinate 50,318 of CAWWDY010000741.1, read as the reverse complement.
GTTCAAAACAGCGTTTTTCTATGTTTTTGCAAGTTTAAAACAGCAATTTTATCGTCATTTCTCATAAATCGCCGTTTCGCACGAAAGAAACATGAATTTGTAAGTTTGAATAGTTTAAAACAGCATTTTTCTATGTTTTTGCAAGATTAAAACAGCAATTTTATCGTCATTTCTCATAAATCGCCGTTTCGCACGAAAGAAACATGAATTTGTCAGTTTAAATAGTTCAAAACAGCGTTTTTCTATGTTTTTGCAAGTTTAAAACCGCAATTTTATCGTCATTTCTCATAAATCGCCGTTTCGCACGAAAGGAACATGAATTTGTCAGTTTAAATAGTTCAAAACAGCGTTTTTCTATGTGTTTGCAAGTTTAAAACCGCAATTTTATCGTCATTTCTCATAAATCGCCGTTTCACACGAAAGAAACATGAATTTATCAGTTTGAATAGTTGAAAGCAGCGTTTTTCTATGTTTGTGCAAGTTTAAAACAGCAATTTTATCGTCATTTCTCATAAATCACCGTTTCACACGAAAGAAACATGAATTTGTCAGTTTGAATAGTTCAAAACAGCGTTTTTCTATGTTTTAGCAAGTTTAAAACAGCAGTTTTATCGTGATTTCACAAAAATCCACCGTTTCGAACGAAAGAAACCTGAATTTATCAGTTTGAATAGTTCAAAACAGCGTTTTTCTATGTTTTTGCAAGTTTAAAATCGCAATTTTATCGTCATTTCTCATAAATCGCCGTTTCGTACGAAAGAAACATGAATTTATCAGTTTAAATAGTTGAAAACAGCGTTTTTCTATGTTTTTGCAAGTTTAAAACAGCAATTTTATCGTCATTTCTCATAAATCGCCGTTTAGCACGAAAGAAACATGAATTTGTCGGTTTAAATAATTCAAAACAGCGTTTTTCTATGTTTTTGCAAGTTTAAAACAACAATTTTATCGTCATTTCTCACAAATCGCCGTTTCGCACGAAAGAAACATGAATTTATCAGTTTGAATAGTTCAAAACAGCGTTTTTCTATGTTTTTGCAAGTTTAAAACAGCAATTTTATCGTCATTTCTCATAAATCGCCGTTTCGCACGAAAGAAACATGAATTTGTCAGTTTGAATAGTTCAAAACAGCGTTTTTCTATGTTTTTGCAAATTTAAAACAGCAATTTTATCGTCATTTCTCATAAATCGCCGTTTCGCACGAAAGAAACATGAATTTGTCAGTTTGAATAGTTCAAAACAGCGTTTTTCTACGTTTTTGCAAGTTTAAAACAGCAGTTTTATCGCGATTTCACAAAAATCCAACGTTTCGAACAAAAGAAACCTGAATTTATCAGTTTGAATAGTTTAAAACAGCGTTTTTCTATGTTTTTGCAAGTTTAAAACAGCAATTTTATCGTTATTTCTCATAAATCGCCGTTTCGTACGAAAGAAACATGAATTTATTAGTTTGAATAGTTGAAAACAGCGTTTTTCTATGTTTTTGCAAGTTTAAAACAGCAATTTTATCGTAATTTCTCATAAATCGCCGTTTCGCACGAAAGAAACATGAATTTGTAAGTTTGAATAGTTTAAAACAGCATTTTACTATGTTTTTGCAAGTTTAAAACAGCAATTTTATCGTCATTTCTCATAAATCGCTGTTTCGCACGAAAGAAACATTAATTTGTCAGTTTAAATAGTTCAAAACAGCGTTTTTCTATGTTTTTGCAAGTTTAAAACCGCAATTTTATCGTCATTTCTCATAAATCGCCGTTTCGCACGAAAGAAACATGAATTTGTCAGTTTAAATAGTTCAAAACAGCGTTTTTCTATGTTTTTGCAAGTTTAAAACCGCAATTTTATCGTCATTTCTCATAAATCGCCGTTTCACACGAAAGAAACATGAATTTGTAAGTTTGAATAGTTTAAAACAGCATTTTTCTATGTTTTTGCAAGTTTAAAACAGCAATTTTATCGTCATTTCTCATAAATCGCCGTTTCGCACGAAAGAAACATGAATTTATCAGTTTGAATAATTCAAAACAGCGTTTTTCTATGTTTTTGCAAGTTTAAAACAGCAGTTTTATCGTGATTTCACAAAAATCCACCGTTTCGAACGAAAGAAACCTGAATTTATCAGTTTGAATAGTTCAAAACAGCGTTTTTCTATGTTTTTGCAAGTTTAAAACCGCAATTTTATCTTCATTTCTCATAAATCGCCGTTTCGTACGAAAGAAACATGAATTTATCAGTTTGAATAGTTGAAAACAGCGTTTTTCTATGTTTTTGCAAGTTTAAAACAGCAATTTTATCGTCATTTCTCATAAATCGCAGTTTCGCACGAAAGAAACATGAATTTGTCAGTTTGAATAGTTTAAAACAGCATTTTTCTATGTTTTTGCAAGTTTAAAACAGCAATTTTATCGTCATTTCTCATAAATCGCCGTTTCGCACAAAAGAAACATGAATTTATCAGTTTGAATAATTCAAAACAGCGTTTTTCTATGTTTTTGCAAGTTTAAAACAGCAATTTTATCGTCATTTCTCATAAATCGCCGTTTCGCACGAAAGAAACATGAATTTGTCAGTTTGAATAGTTCAAAACAGCGTTTTTCTATGTTTTTGCAAGTTTAAAACAGCAATTTTATCATTTCTCATTAATCGCCGTTTAGCACGAAAGAAACATGAATTTGTCAGTTTAAATAATTCAAAACAGCGTTTTTCTATGTTTTTGCTAGATTAAAACAGCAATTTTATCGTCATTTCTCACAAATCGCCGTTTCGCATGAAAGAAACATGAATTTATCAGTTTGAATAGTTCAAAACAGCGTTTTTCTATGTTTTTGCAAGTTTAAAACAGCAATTTTATCGTCATTTCTCATAAATCGCCGTTTCGCACGAAAGAAACATGAATTTGTCAGTTTGAATAGTTTATAACAGCGTTTTTCTATGTTTTTGCAAGTTTAAAACAGCAATTTTATCGTCATTTCTCATAAATCGCCGTTTCGCACAAAAGAAACATGAATTTATCAGTTTGAATAATTCAAAACAGCGTTTTTCTATGTTTTTGCAAGTTTAAAACAGCAATTTTATCGTCATTTCTCATAAATCGCCGTTTCGCACGAAAGAAACATGAATTTGTCAGTTTGAATAGTTCAAAACAGCGTTTTTCTATGTTTTTGCAAATTTAAAACAGCAATTTTATCGTCATTTCTCATAAATCGCCGTTTCGCACGAAAGAAACATGAATTTGTCAGTTTGAATAGTTCAAAACAGCGTTTTTCTACGTTTTTGCAAGTTTAAAACAGCAGTTTTATCGCGATTTCACAAAAATCCAACGTTTCGAACAAAAGAAACCTGAATTTATCAGTTTGAATAGTTTAAAACAGCGTTTTTCTATGTTTTTGCAAGTTTAAAACAGCAATTTTATCGTTATTTCTCATAAATCGCCGTTTCGTACGAAAGAAACATGAATTTATTAGTTTGAATAGTTGAAAACAGCGTTTTTCTATGTTTTTGCAAGTTTAAAACAGCAATTTTATCGTCATTTCTCATAAATCGCCGTTTCACACGAAAGAAACATGAATTTGTAAGTTTGAATAGTTTAAAACAGCATTTTTCTATGTTTTTGCAAGTTTAAAACAGCAATTTTATCGTCATTTCTCATAAATCGCCGTTTCGCACGAAAGAAACATGAATTTGTCAGTTTAAATAGTTCAAAACAGCGTTTTTCTATGTTTTTGCAAGTTTAAAACCGCAATTTTATCGTCATTTCTCATAAATCGCCGTTTCGCACGAAAGAAACATAAATTTGTCAGTTTAAATAGTTCAAAACAGCGTTTTTCTATGTGTTTGCATGTCTAAAACCGCAATTTTATCGTCATTTCTCATAAATCGCCGTTTCACACGAAAGAAACATGAATTTATCAGTTTGAATAGTTGAAAGCAGCGTTTTTCTATGCTTGTGCAAGTTTAAAACAGCAATTTTATCGTCATTTCTCATAAATCACCGTTTCACACGAAAGAAACATGAATTTGTCAGTTTGAATAGTTCAAAACAGCGTTTTTCTATGTTTTAGCAAGTTTAAAACAGCAGTTTTATCGTGATTTCACAAAAATCCACCGTTTCGAACGAAAGAAACCTGAATTTATCAGTTTGAATAGTTCAAAACAGCGTTTTTCTATGTTTTTGCAAGTTTAAAACCGCAATTTTATCGTCATTTCTCATAAATCGCCGTTTCGTACGAAAGAAACATGAATTTATCAGTTTGAATAGTTGAAAACAGCGTTTTTCTATGTTTTTGCAAGTTTAAAACAGCAATTTTATCGTCATTTCTCATAAATCGCAGTTTCGCACGAAAGAAACATGAATTTGTCAGTTTGAATAGTTTAAAACAGCATTTTTCTATGTTTTTGCAAGTTTAAAACAGCAATTTTATCGTCATTTCTCATAAATCGCCGTTTCGCACAAAAGAAACATGAATTTATCAGTTTGAATAATTCAAAACAGCGTTTTTCTATGTTTTTGCAAGTTTAAAACAGCAATTTTATCGTCATTTCTCATAAATCGCCGTTTCGCACGAAAGAAACATGAATTTGTCTGTTTGAATAGTTCAAAACAGCGTTTTTCTATGTTTTTGCAAGTTTAAAACAGCAATTTTATCATTTCTCATTAATCGCCGTTTAGCACGAAAGAAACATGAATTTGTCAGTTTAAATAATTCAAAACAGCGTTTTTCTATGTTTTTGCTAGATTAAAACAGCAATTTTATCGTCATTTCTCACAAATCGCCGTTTCGCATGAAAGAAACATGAATTTATCAGTTTGAATAGTTCAAAACAGTGTTTTTCTATGTTTTTGCAAGTTTAAAACAGCAATTTTATCGTCATTTCTCATAAATCGCCGTTTCGCACGAAAGAAACATGAATTTGTCAGTTTGAATAGTTTATAACAGCGTTTTTCTATGTTTTTGCAAGTTTAAAACAGCAATTTTATCGTCATTTCTCATAAATCGCCGTTTCGCACGAAAGAAACATGAATTTATCAGTTTGAATAATTCAAAACAGCGTTTTTCTATGTTTTTGCAAGTTTAAAACAGCAATTTTATCGTCATTTCTCATAAATCGCCGTTTAGCACGAAAGAAACATGAATTTGTCAGTTTAAATAATTCAAAACAGCTTTTTTCTATGTTTTTGCAAGTTTAAAACAGCAATTTTATCGTCATTTCTCATAAATCGCCGTTTCGCACGAAAGAAACATGAATTTATCAGTTTGAATAGTTCAAAACAGCGTTTTTTCTATGTTTTTGCAAGTTTAAAACAGCAATTTTATCGTCATTTCTCATAAATCGCCGTTTCGTACGAAAGAAACATAAATTTATCAGTTTAAATAGTTGAAAGCAGCGTTTTTCTATGTTTTTGCAAGTTTAAAACAGCAATTTTATCGTCATTTCTCATAAATCGCCGTTTCGCACGAAAGAAACATGAATTTGTCAGTTTGAATAGTTTAAAACAACGTTTTTCTATGTTTTTGCAAGTTTAAAACAGCAATTTTATCGTCGTTTCTCATAAATCGCCGTTTCGCATGAAAGAAACATGAATTTATCAGTTTGAATAATTCAAAACAGCGTTTTTCTATGTTTTTGCAAGTTTAAAACAGAAATTTTATCGTCATTTTTCATAAATCGCCGTTTCGCACGAAAGAAACATGAATTTGTCAGTTTGAATAGTTCAAAACAGCGTTTTTCTATGTTTTTGCAAGTTTAAAACAGCAATTTTATCATTTCTCATAAATCGCCGTTTAGCACGAAAGAAACATGAATTTGTCAGTTTAAATAATTCAAAACAGCGTTTTTCTATGTTTTTGCAAGATTAAAACAGCAATTTTATCGTCATTTCTCACAAATCGCCGTTTCGCATGAAAGAAACATGAATTTATCAGTTTGAATAGTTCAAAACAGCGTTTTTCTATGTTTTTGCAAGTTTAAAACAGCAATTTTATCGTCATTTCTCAAAAATCGCCGTTTCGCACAAAAGAAACATGAATTTATCAGTTTAAATAGTTCAAAACAGCGTTTTTCTATGTTTTTGCAAGTTTAAAACAGCAGTTTTATAGCGATTTCACAAAAATCCAACGTTTCGAACGAAAGAAACCTGAATTTATCAGTTTGAATAGTTCAAAACAGCGTTTTTCTATGTTTTTGCAAGTTTAAAACAGCAATTTTATCGTCATTTCTCATAAATCGCCGTTTCGTACGAAAGAAACATAAATTTATCAGTTTGAATAGTTGAAAACAGCGTTTTTCTATGTTTTTGCAAGTTTAAAACAGCAATTTTATCGTCATTTCTCATAAATCGCCGTTTCGCACGAAAGAAACATGAATTTGTCAGTTTGAATAGTTTATAACAGCGTTTTTCTATGTTTTTGCAAGTTTAAAACAGCAATTTTATCGTCATTTCTCATAAATCGCCGTTTCGCACGAAAGAAACATGAATTTGTCAGTTTGAATAGTTTAAAACAGCGTTTTTCTATGTTTTTGCAAGTTTAAAACAGCAATTTTATCGTCATTTCTCATAAATCGCCGTTTCGCATGAAAGAAACATGAATTTATCAGTTTGAATAATTCAAAACAGCGTTTTTCTATGTTTTTGCAAGTTTAAAACAGCAATTTTATCGTCATTTCTCATAAATCGCCGTTTAGCACGAAAGAAACATGAATTTGTCGGTTTAAATAATTCAAAACAGCGTTTTTCTATGTTTTTGCAAGTTTAAAACAACAATTTTATCGTCATTTCTCACAAATCGCCGTTTCGCACGAAAGAAACATGAATTTATCAGTTTGAATAGTTGAAAACAGAGTTTTTCTATGTTTTTGCAAGTTTAAAACAGCAATTTTATCGTCATTTCTCATAAATCGCCGTTTCGCACGAAAGAAACATGAATATGTCAGTTTAAATAGTTCAAAACAGCGTTTTTCTATGTTTGTGCAAGTTTAAAACAGCAATTTTATCGTCATTTTTCATAAATCGCCGTTTCACACGAAAGAAACATGAATTTGTCAGTTTAAATAGTTCAAAACAGCGTTTTTCTATGTTTTTGCAAGTTTTAAAACAGCAGTTTTATCGTGATTTCACAAAAATCCACCGTGTCGAATGAAAGAAACCTGAATTTATCAGTTTGAATAGTTCAAAACAGCGTTTTTCTATGTTTTTGCAAGTTTAAAACAGCAATTTTATCGTCATTTCTCATAAATCGTCGTTTCGCACGAAAGAAACATGAATTTATCAGTTTGAATAGTTGAAAACAGCGTTTTTCTATGTTTTTGCAAGTTTAAAACAGCAATTTTATCGTCATTTCTCATATCGCCGTTTCGCACGAAAGAAACATGAATTTGTCAGTTTGAATAGTTCAAAACAGCGTTTTTCTATGTTTTTGCAAGTTTAAAACAGCAATTTTATCGTCATTTCTCATAAATCGCCGTTTCGCACGAAAGAAACATGAATTTGTCAGTTTGAATAGTTTAAAACAGCGTTTTTCTATGTTTTTGCAAGTTTAAAACAGCAATTTTATCGTCATTTCTCATAAATCGCCGTTTCGCATGAAAGAAACATGAATTTATCAGTTTGAATAATTCAAAACAGCGTTTTTCTATGTTTTTGCAAGTTTAAAACAGCAATTTTATCGTCATTTCTCACATATCGCCGTTTCGCACGAAACAAACATGAATTTGTCAGATTAAATAATTCAAAACAGCGTTTTTCTATGTTTTTGCAAGTTTAAAACAGCAATTTTATCGTCATTTCTCATAAATCGCCGTTTCGCACGAAAGAAACATGAATTTATCAGTTTGAATAGTTCAAAACAGCGTTTTTCTATGTTTTTGCAAGTTTAAAACAGCAATTTTATCGTCATTTATCATAAATCGCCGTTTCGTACGAAAGAAACATAAATTTATCAGTTTAAATAGTTGAAAACAGCGTTTTTCTATGTTTTTGCAAGTTTTAAACAGCAATTTTATCGTCATTTCTCATAAATCGCCGTTTCGCACGAAAGAAACAAGAATTTGTCAGTTTGAATAGTTTAAAACAGCGTTTTTCTATGTTTTTGCAAGTTTAAAACAGCAATTTTATCGTCATTTCTCATAAATCGCCGTTTCGCATGAAAGAAACATGAATTTATCAGTTTGAATAATTCAAAACAGCGTTTTTCTATGTTTTTGCAAGTTTAGAACAGCAATTTTATCGTCATTTCTCATAAATCGCCGTTTAGCACGAAAGAAACATGAATTTGTGGGTTTAAATAATTCAAAACAGCGTTTTTCTATGTTTTTGCAAGTTTAAAACAACAATTTTATCGTCATTTCTCACAAATCGCCGTTTCGCACGAAAGAAACATGAATTTATCAGTTTGAATAATTCAAAACAGCGTTTTTCTATGTTTTTGCAAGTTTAAAACAGCAATTTTATCGTCATTTCTCATATATCGCCGTTTAGCACGAAAGAAACATGAATTTGTCAGTTTAAATATTTCAAAACAGTGTTTTTCTATGATTTGCAAGTTTAAAACAACAATTTTATCGTCATTTCTCACAAATCGCCGTTTCGCACGAAAGAAACATGAATTTATCAGTTTGAATAGTTGAAAACAGCGTTTTTCTATGTTTTTGCAAGTTTAAAACAGCAATTTTATCGTCATTTCTCATAAATCGCCGTTTCGCACGAAAGAAACATGAATTTGTCAGTTTGAATAGTTCAAAACAGCGTTTTTCTATGTTTGTGCAAGTTTAAAACAGCAATTTTATCGTCATTTTTCATAAATCGCCGTTTCACACGAAAGAAACATGAATTTGTCAGTTTAAATAGTTCAAAACAGCGTTTTTCTATGTTTTTGCAAGTTTAAAACAGCAATTTTATCGTGATTTCACAAAAATCCACCGTTTCGAACGAAAGAAACCTGAATTTATCAGTTTGAATAGTTCAAAACAGCGATTTTCTATGTTTTTGCAAGTTTAAAACAGCAATTTTATCGTCATTTCTCATATCGCCGTTTCGCACGAAAGAAACATGAATTTGTCAGTTTGAATAGTTCAAAACAGCGTTTTTCTATGTTTTTGCAAGTTTAAAACAGCAATTTTATCGTCATTTCTCATAAATCGCCGTTTCGCACGAAAGAAACATGAATTTGTCAGTTTGAATAGTTTAAAACAGCGTTTTTCTATGTTTTTGTAAGTTTAAAACAGCAATTTTATCGTCATTTCTCATAAATCGCCGTTTCGCATGAAAGAAACATGAATTTATCAGTTTGAATAATTCAAAATAGCGTTTTTCTATGTTTTTGCAAGTTTAAAACAGCAATTTTATCGTCATTTCTCATAAATCGCCGTTTAGCACGAAAGAAACATGAATTTGTCGGTTTAAATAATTCAAAACAGCGTTTTTCTATGTTTTTGCAAGTTTAAAACAACAATTTTATCGTCATTTCTCACAAATCGCTTTTCGCACGAAAGAAACATGAATTTATCAGTTTGAATAATTCAAAACAGCGTTTTTCTATGTTTTTGCAAGTTTAAAACAGCAATTTTATCGTCATTTCTCATAAATCGCCGTTTCGTACGAAAGAAACATAAATTTATCAGTTTAAATAGTTGAAAACAGCGTTTTTCTATGTTTTTGCAAATTTAAAACAGCAATTTTATCGTCATTTCTCATAAATCGCCGTTTCGCATGAAAGAAACATGAATTTATCAGTTTGAATAATTCAAAACAGCGTTTTTCTATGTTTTTGCAAGTTTAAAACAGCAATTTTATCGTCATTTCTCACATATCGCCGTTTCGCACGAAACAAACATGAATTTGTCAGATTAAATAATTCAAAACAGCGTTTTTCTATGTTTTTGCAAGTTTAAAACAGCAATTTTATCGTCATTTCTCATAAATCGCCGTTTCGCACGAAAGAAACATGAATTTATCAGTTTGAATAGTTCAAAACAGCGTTTTTCTATGTTTTTGCAAGTTTAAAACAGCAATTTTATCGTCATTTCTCATAAATCGCCGTTTCGTACGAAAGAAACATAAATTTATCAGTTTAAATAGTTGAAAACAGCGTTTTTCTATGTTTTTGCAAGTTTTAAACAGCAATTTTATCGTCATTTCTCATAAATCGCCGTTTCGCACGAAAGAAACAAGAATTTGTCAGTTTGAATAGTTTAAAACAGCGTTTTTCTATGTTTTTGCAAGTTTAAAACAGCAATTTTATCGTCATTTCTCATAAATCGCCGTTTCGCATGAAAGAAACATGAATTTATCAGTTTGAATAATTCAAAACAGCGTTTTTTCTATGTTTTTGCAAGTTTAGAACAGCAATTTTATCGTCATTTCTCATAAATCGCCGTTTAGCACGAAAGAAACATGAATTTGTGGGTTTAAATAATTCAAAACAGCGTTTTTCTATGTTTTTGCAAGTTTAAAACAACAATTTTATCGTCATTTCTCACAAATCGCCGTTTCGCACGAAAGAAACATGAATTTATCAGTTTGAATAATTCAAAACAGCGTTTTTCTATGTTTTTGCAAGTTTAAAACAGCAATTTTATCGTCATTTCTCATATATCGCCGTTTAGCACGAAAGAAACATGAATTTGTCAGTTTAAATATTTCAAAACAGTGTTTTTCTATGATTTGCAAGTTTAAAACAACAATTTTATCGTCATTTCTCACAAATCGCCGTTTCGCACGAAAGAAACATGAATTTATCAGTTTGAATAGTTCAAAACAGCGTTTTTCTATGTTTGTGCAAGTTTAAAACAGCAATTTTATCGTCATTTCTCATAAATCGCCGTTTCGCATGAAAGAAACATGAATTTATCAGTTTGAATAATTCAAAACAGCGTTTTTCTATGTTTTTGCAAGTTTAAAACAGCAATTTTATCGTCATTTCTCATAAATCGCCGTTTAGCACGAAAGAAACATGAATTTGTCGGTTTAAATAATTCAAAACAGCGTTTTTCTATGTTTTTGCAAGTTTAAAACAACAATTTTATCGTCATTTCTCACAAATCGCTTTTCGCACGAAAGAAACATGAATTTATCAGTTTGAATAATTCAAAACAGCGTTTTTCTATGTTTTTGCAAGTTTAAAACAGCAATTTTATCGTCATTTCTCATAAATCGCCGTTTCGTACGAAAGAAACATAAATTTATCAGTTTAAATAGTTGAAAACAGCGTTTTTCTATGTTTTTGCAAGTTTAAAACAGCAATTTTATCGTCATTTCTCATAAATCGCCGTTTCGCACGAAAGAAACATGAATTTGTCAGTTTGAATAGTTTAAAACAGCGTTTTTCTATGTTTTTGCAAGTTTAAAACAGCAATTTTATCGTCATTTCTCATAAATCGCCGTTTCGCACGAAAGAAACATGAATTTGTCAGTTTGAATAGTTCAAAACAGCGTTTTTCTATGTTTTTGCAAGTTTAAAACAGCAGTTTTATCGCGATTTCACAAAAATCCAACGTTTCGAACGAAAGAAACCTGAATTTATCAGTTTGAATAGTTCAAAACAGCGTTTTTCTATGTTTTTGCAAGTTTAAAACAGCAGTTTTATCGTGATTTCACAAAAATCCACCGTTTTGAACGAAAGAAACCTGAATTTATCAGTTTGAATAGTTCAAAACAGCGTTTTTCTATGTTTTTGCAAGTTTAAAACAGCAATTTTATCGTCATTTCTCATAAATCGTCGTTTCGCACGAAAGAAACATGAATTTATCAGTTTGAATAGTTGAAAACAGCGTTTTTCTATGTTTTTGCAAGTTTAAAACAGCAATTTTATCGTCATTTCTCATAAAGCGCCTTTTCGCACGAAAGAAACATGAATTTGTCAGTTTGAATAGTTCAAAACAGCGTTTTTCTATGTTTTTACAAGTTTAAAACAGCAGTTTTATCGCGATTTCACAAAAATCCACCGTTTCGAACGAAACAAACCTTAATTTATCAGTTTGAATAGTTTAAAACAGCGTTTTTCTATGTTTTTGCAAGTTTAAAACAGCAATTTTATCGTCATTTCTCATAAATCGCCGTTTCGCACGAAAGAAACATGAATTTATCAGTTTGAATAGTTGAAAACAGCGTTTTTCTATGTTTTTTCAAGTTTAAAACAGCAATTTTATCGTCATTTCTCATAAATCGCCGTTTCGCACGAAAGAAACATGAATTTGTCAGTTTGAACAGTTCAAAACAGCGTTTTTCTATGTTTTTGCAAGTTTAAAACAGCAATTTTATCGTCAATTCTCACAAATCGCCGTTTCGCACGAAACAAACATGAATTTATCAGTTTGAATAGTTGAAAACAGCGTTTTTCTATGTAATTGCAAGTTTAAAACAGCAATTTTATCGTCATTTCTCATAAATCGCCGTTTTGCACGAAAGAAACATGAATTTATCAGTTTGAATAGTTGAAAACAGCGTTTTTCTATGTTTTTGCAAGTTTAAAACAGCAATTTTATCGTCATTTCTCATAAATCGCCGTTTCGCACAAAAGAAACATGAATTTGTCAGTTTGAATAGTTCAAAACAGCGTTTTTCTATGTTTTTGCAAGTTTAAAACAGCAATTTTTCGTCATTTCTCATAAATCGCCGTTTCGCACGAAAGAAACATGAATTTATCAGTTTGAATAGTTGAAAATACCGCTTTTCTATGTTTTTGCAAGTTTAAAACAGCAATTTTATCGTCATTTCTCATAAATCGCCGTTTCGCACGAAAGAAACATGAATTTGTCAGTTTGAATAGTTCAAAACAGCGTTTTTCTATGTTTTTGCAAGTTTAAAACAGCAATTTTATCGTCATTTCTCATAAATCGCCGTTTCGCACGAAAGAAACATGAATTTGTCAGTTTGAATAGTTCAAAACAGCGTTTTTCTATGTTTTTGCAAGTTTAAAACAGCAGTTTTATTGCGATTTCACAAAAATCCAACGTTTCGAACGAAAGAAACCTGAATTTATCAGTTTGATTAGTTCAAAACAGCGTTTTTCTATGTTTTTGCAAGTTTAAAACAGCAATTTTATCGTCATTTCTCATAAATCGCCGTTTCGTACGAAAGAAACATAAATTTATCAGTTTGAATAGCTGAAAACAGCGTTTTTCTATGTTTTTGCAAGTTTAAAACAGCAATTTTATCGTCATTTCTCATAAATCGCCGTTTAGCACGAAAGAAACATGAATTTGTCAGTTTAAATAATTCAAAACAGCGTTTTTCTATGTTTTTGCAAGTTTAAAACAGCAATTTTATCGTCATTTCTCATAAATCGCCGTTTCGCACGAAAGAAACATGAATTTATCAGTTTGAATTGTTCAAAACAGCGTTTTTCTATGTTTTTGCAAGTTTAAAACAGCAATTTTATCGTCATTTCTCATAAATCGCTGTTTCGTACGAAAGAAACATAAATTTATCAGTTTAAATAGTTGAAAACAGCGTTTTTCTATGTTTTTGCAAGTTTAAAACAGCAATTTTATCGTCATTTCTCATAAATCGCCGTTTCGCACGAAAGAAACATGAATTTGTCAGTTTGAATAGTTTAAAACAGCGTTTTTCTATGTTTTTGCAAGTTTAAAACAGCAATTTTATCGCCATTTCTCATAAATCGCCGTTTCGCATGAAAGAAACATGAATTTATCAGTTTGAATAATTCAAAACAGCGTTTTTCTATGTTTTTGCAAGTTTAAAACAGCAATTTTATCGTCATTTCTCATAAATCGCCGTTTCGCATGAAAGAAACATGAATTTATCAGTTTGAATAATTCAAAACAGCGTTTTTCTATGTTTTTGCAAGTTTAAAACAGCAATTTTATCGTCATTTCTCATAAATCGCCGTTTAGCACGAAAGAAACATGAATTTGTCAGTTTAAATAATTCAAAACAGCGTTTTTCTATGTTTTTGCAAGTTTAAAACAGCAATTTTATCGTCATTTCTCATAAATCGCCGTTTCGCACGAAAGAAACATGAATTTATCAGTTTGAATAGTTCAAAACAGCGTTTTTCTATGTTTTTGCAAGTTTAAAACAGCAATTTTATCGTCATTTCTCATAAATCGCCGTTTCGTACGAAAGAAACATAAATTTATCAGTTTAAATAGTTGAAAACAGCGTTTTTCTATGTTTTTGCAAGTTTAAAACAGCAATTTTATCGTCATTTCTCATAAATCGCCGTTTCGCACGAAAGAAACATGAATTTGTCAGTTTGAATAGTTTAAAACAGCGTTTTTCTATGTTTTTGCAAGTTTAAAACAGCAATTTTATCGTCATTTCTCATAAATCGCCGTTTCGCATGAAAGAAACATGAATTTATCAGTTTAAATAATTCAAAACAGCGTTTTTCTAAGTTTTTGCAAGTTTAAAACAGCAATTTTATCGTCATTTCTCATAAATCGCCGTTTAGCACGAAAGAAACATGAATTTGTCGGTTTAAATAATTCAAAACAGCGTTTTTCTATGTTTTTGCAAGTTTAAAACAACAATTTTATCGTCATTTCTCACAAATCGCCGTTTCGCACGAAAGAAACATGAATTTATCAGTTTGAATAGTTCAAAACAGCGTTTTTCTATGTTTTTGCAAGTTTAAAACAGCAATTTTATCGTCATTTCTCATAAATCGCCGTTTCGCACGAAAGAAACATGAATTTGTCAGTTTGAATAGTTCAAAACAGCGTTTTTCTATGTTTTTGCAAATTTAAAACAGCAATTTTATCGTCATTTCTCATAAATCGCCGTTTCGCACGAAAGAAACATGAATTTGTCAGTTTGAATAGTTCAAAACAGCGTTTTTCTATGTTTTTGCAAGTTTAAAACAGCAGTTTTATCGCGATTTCACAAAAATTCAACGTTTCGAACAAAAGAAACCTGAATTTATCAGTTTGAATAGTTCAAAACAGCGTTTTTCTATGTTTTTGCAAGTTTAAAACAGCAATTTTATCGTTATTTCTCATAAATCGCCGTTTCGTACGAAAGAAACATGAATTTATTAGTTTGAATAGTTGAAAACAGCGTTTTTCTATGTTTTTGCAAGTTTAAAACAGCAATTTTATCGTCATTTCTCATAAATCGCCGTTTCGCACGAAAGAAACATGAATTTGTCAGTTTGAATAGTTTAAAACAGCGTTTTTCTATGTTTTTGCAAGTTTAAAACAGCAATTTTATCGTCATTTCTCATAAATCGCCGTTTCGCATGAAAGAAACATGAATTTATCAGTTTGAATAATTCAAAACAGCGTTTTTCTATGTTTTTGCAAGTTTAAAACAGCAATTTTATCGTCATTTCTCATAAATCGCCGTTTAGCACGAAAGAAACATGAATTTGTCAGTTTAAATAATTCAAAACAGCGTTTTTCTATGTTTTTGCAAGTTTAAAACAGCAATTTTATCGTCATTTCTCATAAATCGCCGTTTCGCACGAAAGAAACATGAATTTATCAGTTTGAATAGTTCAAAACAGCGTTTTTCTATGTTTTTGTAAGTTTAAAACAGCAATTTTATCGTCATTTCTCATAAATCGCCGTTTCGTACGAAAGAAACATAAATTTATCAGTTTAAATAGTTGAAAACAGCGTTTTTCTATGTTTTTGCAAGTTTAAAACAGCAATTTTATCGTCATTTCTCATAAATCGCCGTTTCGCATGAAAGAAACATGAATTTATCAGTTTGAATAATTCAAAACAGCGTTTTTCTATGTTTTTGCAAGTTTAAAACAGCAATTTTATCGTCATTTCTCATAAATCGCCGTTTCGCATGAAAGAAACATGAATTTATCAGTTTGAATAGTTCAAAACAGCGTTTTTCTATGTTTTTGCAAGTTTAAAACAGCAATTTTATCGTCATTTCTCAAAAATCGCCGTTTCGCACAAAAGAAACATGAATTTATCAGTTTAAATAGTTCAAAACAGCGTTTTTCTATGTTTTTGCAAGTTTAAAACAGCAGTTTTATAGCGATTTCACAAAAATCCAACGTTTCGAACGAAAGAAACCTGAATTTATCAGTTTGAATAGTTCAAAACAGCGTTTTTCTATGTTTTTGCAAGTTTAAAACAGCAATTTTATCGTCATTTCTCATAAATCGCCGTTTCGTACGAAAGAAACATAAATTTATCAGTTTGAATAGTTGAAAACAGCGTTTTTTCTATGTTTTTGCAAGTTTAAAACAGCAATTTTATCGTCATTTCTCATAAATCGCCGTTTCGCACGAAAGAAACATGAATTTGTCAGTTTGAATAGTTTATAACAGCGTTTTTCTATGTTTTTGCAAGTTTAAAACAGCAATTTTATCGTCATTTCTCATAAATCGCCGTTTCGCACGAAAGAAACATGAATTTATCAGTTTGAATAATTCAAAACAGCGTTTTTCTATGTTTTTGCAAGTTTAAAACAGCAATTTTATCGTCATTTCTCACAAATCGCCGTTTCGCACGAAACAAACATGAATTTGTCAGTTTAAATAATTCAAAACAGCGTTTTTCTATGTTTTTGCAAGTTTAAAACAGCAATTTTATCGTCATTTCTCATAAATCGCCGTTTCGCACGAAAGAAACATGAATTTATCAGTTTGAATAGTTCAAAACAGCGTTTTTCTATGTTTTTGCAAGTTTAAAACAGCAATTTTATCGTCATTTCTCATAAATCGCCGTTTCGTACGAAAGAAACATAAATTTATCAGTTTAAATAGGTGAAAACAGCGTTTTTCTATGTTTTTGCAAGTTTTAAACAGCAATTTTATCGTCATTTCTCATAAATCGCCGTTTCGCACGAAAGAAACATGAATTTGTCAGTTTGAATAGTTTTAAAACAGCGTTTTTCTATGTTTTTGCAAGTTTAAAACAGCAATTTTATCGTCATTTCTCATAAATCGCCGTTTCGCATGAAAGAAACATGAATTTATCAGTTTGAATAATTCAAAACAGCGTTTTTCTATGTTTTTGCAAGTTTAAAACAGCAATTTTATCGTCATTTCTCATAAATCGCCGTTTAGCACGAAAGAAACATGAATTTGTCGGTTTAAATAATTCAAAACAGCGTTTTTCTATGTTTTTGCAAGTTTAAAACAACAATTTTATCGTCATTTCTCACAAATCGCCGTTTCGCACGAAAGAAACATGAATTTATCAGTTTGAATAATTCAAAACAGCGTTTTTCTATGTTTTTGCAAGTTTAAAACAGCAATTTTATCGTCATTTCTCATAAATCGCCGTTTAGCACGATAGAAACATGAATTTGTCAGTTTAAATATTTCAAAACAGTGTTTTTCTATGTTTTTGCAAGTTTAAAACAACAATTTTATCGTCATTTCTCACAAATCGCCGTTTCGCACGAAAGAAACATGAATTTATCAGTTTGAATAGTTGAAAACAGAGTTTTTCTATGTTTTTGCAAGTTTAAAACAGCAATTTTATCGTCATTTCTCATAAATCGCCGTTTCGCAAGAAATAACATGAATTTGTCAGTTTGAATAGTTCAAAACAGCGTTTTTCTATGTTTGTGCAAGTTTAAAACAGCAATTTTATCGTCATTTTTCATAAATCGCCGTTTCACACGAAAGAAACATGAATTTGTCAGTTTAAATAGTTCAAAACAGCGTTTTTCTATGTTTTTGCAAGTTTAAAACAGCAGTTTTATCGTGATTTCACAAAAATCCACCGTTTCGAACGAAAGAAACCTGAATTTATCAGTTTGAATAGTTCAAAACAGCGTTTTTCTATGTTTTTGCAAGTTTAAAACAGCAATTTTATCGTCATTTTTCATAAATCGCCGTTTCGCACGAAAGAAACATGAATTTATCAGTTTGAATAGTTGAAAACAGCGTTTTTCTATGTTTTTGCAAGTTTAAAACAGCAATTTTATCGTCATTTCTCATATCGCCGTTTCGCACGAAAGAAACATGAATTTGTCAGTTTGAATAGTTCAAAACAGCGTTTTACTATGTTTTTGCAAGTTTAAAACAGCAATTTTATCGTCATTTCTCATAAATCGCCGTTTCGCACGAAAGAAACATGAATTTGTCAGTTTGAATAGTTTAAAACAGCGTTTTTCTATGTTTTTGCAAGTTTAAAACAGCAATTTTATCGTCATTTCTCATAAATCGCCGTTTCGCATGAAAGAAACATGAATTTATCAGTTTGAATAATTCAAAACAGCGTTTTTCTATGTTTTTGCAAGTTTAAAACAGCAATTTTATCGTCATTTCCCACAAATCGCCGTTTCGCACGAAACAAACATGAATTTGTCAGTTTAAATAATTCAAAACAGCGTTTTTCTATGTTTTTGCAAGTTTAAAACAGCAATTTTATCGTCATTTCTCATAAATCGCCGTTTCGCACGAAAGAAACATGAATTTATCAGTTTGAATAGTTCAAAACAGCGTTTTTCTATGTTTTTGCAAGTTTAAAACAGCAATTTTATCGTCATTTCTCATAAATCGCCGTTTCGTACGAAAGAAACATAAATTTATCAGTTTAAATAGTTGAAAACAGCGTTTTTCTATGTTTTTGCAAGTTTTAAACAGCAATTTTATCGTCATTTCTCATAATTCGCCGTTTCGCACGAAAGAAACATGAATTTGTCAGTTTGAATAGTTTAAAACAGCGTTTTTCTATGTTTTTGCAAGTTTAAAACAGCAATTTTATCGTCATTTCTCATAAATCGCCGTTTCGCATGAAAGAAACATGAATTTATCAGTTTGAATAATTCAAAACAGCGTTTTTCTATGTTTTTGCAAGGTTAAAACAGCAATTTTATCGTCATTTCTCATAAATCGCCGTTTAGCACGAAAGAAACATGAATTTGTCGGTTTAAATAATTCAAAACAGCGTTTTTCTATGTTTTTGCAAGTTTAAAACAACAATTTTATCGTCATTTCTCACAAATCGCCGTTTCGCACGAAAGAAACATGAATTTATCAGTTTGAATAATTCAAAACAGCGTTTTTCTATGTTTTTGCAAGTTTAAAACAGCAATTTTATCGTCATTTCTCATAAATCGCCGTTTAGCACGAAAGAAACATGAATTTGTCAGTTTAAATATTTCAAAACAGTGCTTTTCTATGTTTTTGCAAGTTTAAAACAACAATTTTATCGTCATTTCTCACAAATCGCCGTTTCGCACGAAAGAAACATGAATTTATCAGTTTGAATAGTTGAAAACAGCGTTTTTCTATGTTTTTGCAAGTTTAAAACAGCAATTTTATCGTCATTTCTCATAAATCGCCGTTTCGCACGAAAGAAACATGAATTTGTCAGTTTGAATAGTTCAAAACAGCGTTTTTCTATGTTTGTGCAAGTTTAAAACAGCAATTTTATCGTCATTTTTCATAAATCGCCGTTTCACACGAAAGAAACATGAATTTGTCAGTTTAAATAGTTCAAAACAGCGTTTTTCTATGTTTTTGCAAGTTTAAAACAGCAGTTTTATCGTGATTTCACAAAAATCCACCGTTTCGAACGAAAGAAACCTGAATTTATCAGTTTGAATAGTTCAAAACAGCGTTTTTCTATGTTTTTGCAAGTTTAAAACAGCAATTTTATCGTCATTTCTCATAAATCGCCGTTTCGCACGAAAGAAACATGAATTTATCAGATTGAATAGTTGAAAACAGCGTTTTTCTATGTTTTTGCAAGTTTAAAACAGCAATTTTATCGTCATTTCTCATATCGCCGTTTCGCACGAAAGAAACATGAATTTGTCAGTTTGAATAGTTCAAAACAGCGTTTTTCTATGTTTTTGCAAGTTTAAAACAGCAATTTTATCGTCATTTCTCATAAATCGCCGTTTCGCACGAAAGAAACATGAATTTGTCAGTTTGAATAGTTTAAAACAGCGTTTTTCTATGTTTTTGCAAGTTTAAAACAGCAATTTTATCGTCATTTCTCATAAATCGCAGTTTCGCATGAAAGAAACATGAATTTATCAGTTTGAATAATTCAAAACAGCGTTTTTCTATGTTTTTGCAAGTTTAAAACAGCAATTTTATCGTCATTTCTCATAAATCGCCGTTTAGCACGAAAGAAACATGAATTTGTCGGTTTAAATAATTCAAAACAGCGTTTTTCTATGTTTTTGCAAGTTTAAAACAACAATTTTATCGTCATTTCTCACAAATCGCTTTTCGCACGAAAGAAACATGAATTTATCAGTTTGAATAATTCAAAACAGCGTTTTTCTATGTTTTTGCAAGTTTAAAACAGCAATTTTATCGTCATTTCTCATAAATCGCCGTTTCGCACGAAAGAAACATGAATTTGTCAGTTTGAATAGTTTAAAACAGCGTTTTTCTATGTTTTTGCAAGTTTAAAACAGCAATTTTATCGTCATTTCTCATAAATCGCCGTTTCGCATGAAAGAAACATGAATTTATCAGTTTGAATAATTCAAAACAGCGTTTTTCTATGTTTTTGCAAGTTTAAAACAGCAATTTTATCGTCATTTCTCATAAATCGCCGTTTAGCAGGAAAGAAACATGAATTTGTCAGTTTAAATAATTCAAAACAGCGTTTTTCTATGTTTTTGCAAGTTTAAAACAGCAATTTTATCGTCATTTCTCATAAATCGCCGTTTCGCACGAAAGAAACATGAATTTGTCAGTTTGAATAGTTCAAAACAGCGTTTTTCTATGTTTTTGCAAGTTTAAAACAGCAATTTTATCGTCATTTCTCATAAATCGCCGTTTCGCACGAAAGAAACATGAATTTGTCAGTTTGAATAGTTCAAAACAGCGTTTTTCTATGTTTGTGCAAGTTTAAAACAGCAATTTTATCGTCATTTTTCATAAATCGCCGTTTCACACGAAAGAAACATGAATTTGTCAGTTTGAATAGTTCAAAACAGCGTTTTTCTATGTTTTTGCAAGTTTAAAACAGCAATTTTATCGTCATTTCTCATAAATCGCCGTTTCGTACGAAAGAAACATAAATTTATCAGTTTAAATAGTTGAAAACAGCGTTTTTCTATGTTTTTGCAAGTTTAAAACAGCAATTTTATCGTCATTTCTCATAATTCGCCGTTTCGCACGAAAGAAACATGAATTTGTCAGTTTGAATAGTTTAAAACAGCGTTTTTCTATGTTTTTGCAAGTTTAAAACAGCAATTTTATCGTCATTTCTCATAAATCGCCGTTTCGCATGAAAGAAACATGAATTTATCAGTTTGAATAATTCAAAACAGCGTTTTTCTATGTTTTTGCAAGGTTAAAACAGCAATTTTATCGTCATTTCTCATAAATCGCCGTTTAGCACGAAAGAAACATGAATTTGTCGGTTTAAATAATTCAAAACAGCGTTTTTCTATGTTTTTGCAAGTTTAAAACAACAATTTTATCGTCATTTCTCACAAATCGCCGTTTCGCACGAAAGAAACATGAATTTATCAGTTTGAATAATTCAAAACAGCGTTTTTCTATGTTTTTGCAAGTTTAAAACAGCAATTTTATCGTCATTTCTCATAAATCGCCGTTTAGCACGAAAGAAACATGAATTTGTCAGTTTAAATATTTCAAAACAGTGCTTTTCTATGTTTTTGCAAGTTTAAAACAACAATTTTATCGTCATTTCTCACAAATCGCCGTTTCGCACGAAAGAAACATGAATTTATCAGTTTGAATAGTTGAAAACAGCGTTTTTCTATGTTTTTGCAAGTTTAAAACAGCAATTTTATCGTCATTTCTTATAAATCGCCGTTTCGCACGAAAGAAACATGAATTTGTCAGTTTGAATAGTTCAAAACAGCGTTTTTCTATGTTTGTGCAAGTTTAAAACAGCAATTTTATCGTCATTTTTCATAAATCGCCGTTTCACACGAAAGAAACATGAATTTGTCAGTTTAAATAGTTCAAAACAGCGTTTTTCTATGTTTTTGCAAGTTTAAAACAGCAGTTTTATCGTGATTTCACAAAAATCCACCGTTTCGAACGAAAGAAACCTGAATTTATCAGTTTGAATAGTTCAAAACAGCGTTTTTCTATGTTTTTGCAAGTTTAAAACAGCAATTTTATCGTCATTTCTCATAAATCGCCGTTTCGCACGAAAGAAACATGAATTTATCAGATTGAATAATTGAAAACAGCGTTTTTCTATGTTTTTGCAAGTTTAAAACAGCAATTTTATCGTCATTTCTCATATCGCCGTTTCGCACGAAAGAAACATGAATTTGTCAGTTTGAATAGTTCAAAACAGCGTTTTTCTATGTTTTTGCAAGTTTAAAACAGCAATTTTATCGTCATTTCTCATAAATCGCCGTTTCGCACGAAAGAAACATGAATTTGTCAGTTTGAATAGTTTAAAACAGCGTTTTTCTATGTTTTTGCAAGTTTAAAACAGCAATTTTATCGTCATTTCTCATAAATCGCAGTTTCGCATGAAAGAAACATGAATTTATCAGTTTGAATAATTCAAAACAGCGTTTTTCTATGTTTTTGCAAGTTTAAAACAGCAATTTTATCGTCATTTCTCATAAATCGCCGTTTAGCACGAAAGAAACATGAATTTGTCGGTTTAAATAATTCAAAACAGCGTTTTTCTATGTTTTTGCAAGTTTAAAACAACAATTTTATCGTCATTTCTCACAAATCGCTTTTCGCACGAAAGAAACATGAATTTATCAGTTTGAATAATTCAAAACAGCGTTTTTCTATGTTTTTGCAAGTTTAAAACAGCAATTTTATCGTCATTTCTCATAAATCGCCGTTTCGCACGAAAGAAACATGAATTTGTCAGTTTGAATAGTTTAAAACAGCGTTTTTCTATGTTTTTGCAAGTTTAAAACAGCAATTTTATCGTCATTTCTCATAAATCGCCGTTTCGCATGAAAGAAACATGAATTTATCAGTTTGAATAATTCAAAACAGCGTTTTTCTATGTTTTTGCAAGTTTAAAACAGCAATTTTATCGTCATTTCTCATAAATCGCCGTTTAGCAGGAAAGAAACATGAATTTGTCAGTTTAAATAATTCAAAACAGCGTTTTTCTATGTTTTTGCAAGTTTAAAACAGCAATTTTATCGTCATTTCTCATAAATCGCCGTTTCGCACGAAAGAAACATGAATTTGTCAGTTTGAATAGTTCAAAACAGCGTTTTTCTATGTTTTTGCAAGTTTAAAACAGCAATTTTATCGTCATTTCTCATAAATCGCCGTTTCGCACGAAAGAAACATGAATTTGTCAGTTTGAATAGTTCAAAACAGCGTTTTTCTATGTTTGTGCAAGTTTAAAACAGCAATTTTATCGTCATTTTTCATAAATCGCCGTTTCACACGAAAGAAACATGAATTTGTCAGTTTGAATAGTTCAAAACAGCGTTTTTCTATGTTTTTGCAAGTTTAAAACAGCAGTTTTATCGTGATTTCACAAAAATCCACCGTTTCGAACGAAAGAAACCTGAATTTATCAGTTTGAATAGTTCAAAACAGCGTTTTTCTATGTTTTTGCAAGTTTAAAACAGCAATTTTATCGTCATTTCTCATAAATCGCCGTTTCGCACGAAAGAAACATGAATTTATCAGTTTGAATAGTTGAAAACAGCGTTTTTCTATGTTTTTGCTAGTTTAAAACAGCAATTTTATCGTCATTTCTCATAAAGCGCCTTTTCGCACGAAAGAAACATGAATTTGTCAGTTTGAATAGTTCAAAACAGCGTTTTTCTATGTTTTTACAAGTTTAAAACAGCAGTTTTATCGCGATTTCACAAAAATCCACCGTTTCGAACGAAAGAAACCTTAATTTATCAGTTTGAATAGTTTAAAACAGCGTTTTTCTATGTTTTTGCAAGTTTAAAACAGCAATTTTATCGTCATTTCTCATAAATCGCCGTTTCGCACGAAAGAAACATGAATTTATCAGTTTGAATAGTTGAAAACAGCGTTTTTCTATGTTTTTTCAAGTTTAAAACAGCAATTTTATCGTCATTTCTCATAAATCGCCGTTTCGCACGAAAGAAACATGAATTTGTCAGTTTGAACAGTTCAAAACAGCGTTTTTCTATGTTTTTGCAAGTTTAAAACAGCAATTTTATCGTCAATTCTCACAAATCGCCGTTTCGCACGAAACAAACATGAATTTATCAGTTTGAATAGTTGAAAAGTGCGTTTTTCTATGTAATTGCAAGTTTAAAACAGCAATTTTATCGTCATTTCTCATAAATCGCCGTTTCGCACGAAAGAAACATGAATTTGTCAGTTTGAATAGTTCAAAACAGCGTTTTTCTATGTTTGTGCAAGTTTAAAACAGCAATTTTATCGTCATTTTTCATAAATCGCCGTTTCACACGAAAGAAACATGAATTTGTCAGTTTAAATAGTTCAAAACAGCGTTTTTCTATGTTTTTGCAAGTTTAAAACAGCAGTTTTATCGTGATTTCACAAAAATCCACCGTTTCGAACGAAAGAAACCTGAATTTATCAGTTTGAATCGTTCAAAACAGCGTTTTTCTATGTTTTTGCAAGTTTAAAACAGCAATTTTATCGTCATTTCTCATAAATCGCCGTTTCGCACGAAAGAAACATGAATTTATCAGATTGAATAGTTGAAAACAGCGTTTTTCTATGTTTTTGCAAGTTTAAAACAGCAATTTTATCGTCATTTCTCATATCGCCGTTTCGCACGAAAGAAACATGAATTTGTCAGTTTGAATAGTTCAAAACAGCGTTTTTCTATGTTTTTGCAAGTTTAAAACAGCAATTTTATCGTCATTTCTCATAAATCGCCGTTTCGCACGAAAGAAACATGAATTTGTCAGTTTGAATAGTTTAAAACAGCGTTTTTCTATGTTTTTGCAAGTTTAAAACAGCAATTTTATCGTCATTTCTCATAAATCGCCGTTTCGCATGAAAGAAACATGAATTTATCAGTTTGAATAATTCAAAACAGCGTTTTTCTATGTTTTTGCAAGTTTAAAACAGCAATTTTATCGTCATTTCTCATAAATCGCCGTTTAGCACGAAAGAAACATGAATTTGTCGGTTTAAATAATTCAAAACAGCGTTTTTCTATGTTTTTGCAAGTTTAAAACAACAATTTTATCGTCATTTCTCACAAATCGCTTTTCGCACGAAAGAAACATGAATTTATCAGTTTGAATAATTCAAAACAGCGTTTTTCTATGTTTTTGCAAGTTTAAAACAGCAATTTTATCGTCATTTCTCATAAATCGCCGTTTCGTACGAAAGAAACATAAATTTATCAGTTTAAATAGTTGAAAACAGCGTTTTTCTATGTTTTTGCAAGTTTAAAACAGCAATTTTATCGTCATTTCTCATAAATCGCCGTTTCGCACGAAAGAAACATGAATTTGTCAGTTTGAATAGTTTAAAACAGCGTTTTTCTATGTTTTTGCAAGTTTAAAACAGCAATTTTATCGTCATTTCTCATAAATCGCCGTTTCGCATGAAAGAAACATGAATTTATCAGTTTGAATAATTCAAAACAGCGTTTTTCTATGTTTTTGCAAGTTTAAAACAGCAATTTTATCGTCATTTCTCATAAATCGCCGTTTAGCAGGAAAGAAACATGAATTTGTCAGTTTAAATAATTCAAAACAGCGTTTTTCTATGTTTTTGCAAGTTTAAAACAGCAATTTTATCGTCATTTCTCATAAATCGCCGTTTCGCACGAAAGAAACATGAATTTGTCAGTTTGAATAGTTCAAAACAGCGTTTTTCTATGTTTTTGCAAGTTTAAAACAGCAATTTTATCGTCATTTCTCATAAATCGCCGTTTCGCACGAAAGAAACATGAATTTGTCAGTTTGAATAGTTCAAAACAGCGTTTTTCTATGTTTGTGCAAGTTTAAAACAGCAATTTTATCGTCATTTTTCATAAATCGCCGTTTCACACGAAAGAAACATGAATTTGTCAGTTTGAATAGTTCAAAACAGCGTTTTTCTATGTTTTTGCAAGTTTAAAACAGCAGTTTTATCGTGATTTCACAAAAATCCACCGTTTCGAACGAAAGAAACCTGAATTTATCAGTTTGAATAGTTCAAAACAGCGTTTTTCTATGTTTTTGCAAGTTTAAAACAGCAATTTTATCGTCATTTCTCATAAATCGCCGTTTCGCAGGAAAGAAACATGAATTTATCAGTTTGAATAGTTGAAAACAGCGTTTTTCTATGTTTTTGCTAGTTTAAAACAGCAATTTTATCGTCATTTCTCATAAAGCGCCTTTTCGCACGAAAGAAACATGAATTTGTCAGTTTGAATAGTTCAAAACAGCGTTTTTCTATGTTTTTACAAGTTTAAAACAGCAGTTTTATCGCGATTTCACAAAAATCCACCGTTTCGAACGAAAGAAACCTTAATTTATCAGTTTGAATAGTTTAAAACAGCGTTTTTCTATGTTTTTGCAAGTTTAAAACAGCAATTTTATCGTCATTTCTCATAAATCGCCGTTTCGCACGAAAGAAACATGAATTTATCAGTTTGAATAGTTGAAAACAGCGTTTTTCTATGTTTTTTCAAGTTTAAAACAGCAATTTTATCGTCATTTCTCATAAATCGCCGTTTCGCACGAAAGAAACATGAATTTGTCAGTTTGAACAGTTCAAAACAGCGTTTTTCTATGTTTTTGCAAGTTTAAAACAGCAATTTTATCGTCAATTCTCACAAATCGCCGTTTCGCACGAAACAAACATGAATTTATCAGTTTGAATAGTTGAAAACAGCGTTTTTCTATGTAATTGCAAGTTTAAAACTGCAATTTTATCGTCATTTCTCATAAATCGCCGTTTTGCACGAAAGAAACATGAATTTATCAGTTTGAATAGTTGAAAACAGCGTTTTTCTATGTTTTTGCAAGTTTAAAACAGCAATTTTATCGTCATTTCTCATAAATCGCCGTTTCGCACAAAAGAAACATGAATTTGTCAGTTTGAATAGTTCAAAACAGCGTTTTTCTATGTTTTTGCAAGTTTAAAACAGCAATTTTTCGTCATTTCTCATAAATCGCCGTTTCGCACGAAAGAAACTTGAATTTATCAGTTTGAATAGTTGAAAACACCGCTTTTCAATGTTTTTGCAAGTTTAAAACAGCAATTTTATCGTCATTTCTCATAAATCGCCGTTTCGCACGAAAGAAACATGAATTTGTCAGTTTGAATAGTTCAAAACAGCGTTTTTCTATGTTTTTGCAAGTTTAAAACAGCAATTTTATCGTCATTTCTCATAAATCGCCGTTTCGCACGAAAGAAACATGAATTTGTCAGTTTGAATAGTTCAAAACAGCGTTTTTCTATGTTTTTGCAAGTTTAAAACAGCAGTTTTATCGCGATTTCACAAAAATCCAACGTTTCGAACGAAAGAAACCTGAATTTATCAGTTTGAATAGTTCAAAACAGCGTTTTTCTATGTTTTTGCAAGTTTAAAACAGCAATTTTATCGTCATTTCTCATAAATCGCCGTTTCGTACGAAAGAAACATAAATTTATCAGTTTGAATAGTTGAAAACAGCGTTTTTCTATGTTTTTGCAAGTTTAAAACAGCAATTTTATCGTCATTTCTCACAAATCGCCGTTTCGCACGAAAGAAACATGAATTTGTCAGTTTGAATAGTTTAAAACAGCGTTTTTCTATGTTTTTGCAAGTTTAAAACAGCAATTTTATCGTCATTTTTCATAAATCGCCGTTTCGCATGAAAGAAACATGAATTTATCAGTTTGAATAATTCAAAACAGCGTTTTTCTATGTTTTTGCAAGTTTAAAACAGCAATTTTATCGTCATTTCTCATAAATCGCCGTTTAGCACGAAAGAAACATGAATTTGTCAGTTTAAATAATTCAAAACAGCGTTTTTCTATGTTTTTGCAAGTTTAAAACAGCAATTTTATCGTCATTTCTCATAAATCGCCGTTTCGCACGAAAGAAACATGAATTTATCAGTTTGAATTGTTCAAAACAGCGTTTTTCTATGTTTTTGCAAGTTTAAAACAGCAATTTTATCGTCATTTCTCATAAATCGCCGTTTCGTACGAAAGAAACATAAATTTATCAGTTTAAATAGTTGAAAACAGCGTTTTTCTATGTTTTTGCAGGTTTAAAACAGCAATTTTATCGTCATTTCTCATAAATCGCCGTTTCGCACGAAAGAAACATGAATTTGTCAGTTTGAATAGTTTAAAACAGCGTTTTTCTATGTTTTTGCAAGTTTAAAACAGCAATTTTATCGTCATTTCTCATAAATCGCCGTTTCGCATGAAAGAAACATGAATTTATCAGTTTGAATAATTCAAAACAGCGTTTTTCTATGTTTTTGCAAGTTTAAAACAGCAATTTTATCGTCATATCTCATAAATCGCCGTTTCGCATGAAAGAAACATGAATTTGTCAGTTTGAATAGTTCAAAACAGCGTTTTTCTATGTTTTTGCAAGTTTAAAACAGCAGTTTTATCGTGATTTCACAAAAATCCACCGTTTCGAACGAAAGAAACCTGAATTTATCAGTTTGAATAGTTCAAAACAGCGTTTTTCTATGTTTTTGCAAGTTTAAAACAGCAATTTTATCGTCATTTCTCATAAATCGCCGTTTCGCACGAAAGAAACATGAATTTATCAGTTTGAATAGTTGAAAACAGCGTTTTTCTATGTTTTTGCTAGTTTAAAACAGCAATTTTATCGTCATTTCTCATAAAGCGCCTTTTCGCACGAAAGAAACATGAATTTGTCAGTTTGAATAGTTCAAAACAGCGTTTTTCTATGTTTTTACAAGTTTAAAACAGCAGTTTTATCGCGATTTCACAAAAATCCACCGTTTCGAACGAAAGAAACCTTAATTTATCAGTTTGAATAGTTTAAAACAGCGTTTTTCTATGTTTTTGCAAGTTTAAAACAGCAATTTTATCGTCATTTCTCATAAATCGCCGTTTCGCACGAAAGAAACATGAATTTATCAGTTTGAATAGTTGAAAACAGCGTTTTTCTATGTTTTTTCAAGTTTAAAACAGCAATTTTATCGTCATTTCTCATAAATCGCCGTTTCGCACGAAAGAAACATGAATTTGTCAGTTTGAACAGTTCAAAACAGCGTTTTTCTATGTTTTTGCTAGTTTAAAACTGCAATTTTATCGTCAATTCTCACAAATCGCCGTTTCGCACGAAACAAACATGAATTTATCAGTTTGAATAGTTGAAAACAGCGTTTTTCTATGTAATTGCAAGTTTAAAACAGCAATTTTATCGTCATTTCTCATAAATCGCCGTTTTGCACGAAAGAAACATGAATTTATCAGTTTGAATAGTTGAAAACAGCGTTTTTCTATGTTTTTGCAAGTTTAAAACAGCAATTTTATCGTCATTTCTCATAAATCGCCGTTTCGCACAAAAGAAACATGAATTTGTCAGTTTGAATAGTTCAAAACAGCGTTTTTCTATGTTTTTGCAAGTTTAAAACAGCAATTTTTCGTCATTTCTCATAAATCGCCGTTTCGCACGAAAGAAACTTGAATTTATCAGTTTGAATAGTTGAAAACACCGCTTTTCTATGTTTTTGCAAGTTTAAAACAGCAATTTTATCGTCATTTCTCATAAATCGCCGTTTCGCACGAAAGAAACATGAATTTGTCAGTTTGAATAGTTCAAAACAGCGTTTTTCTATGTTTTTGCAAGTTTAAAAACAGCAATTTTATCGTCATTTCTCATAAATCGCCGTTTCGCACGAAAGAAACATGAATTTGTCAGTTTGAATAGTTCAAAACAGCGTTTTTCTATGTTTTTGCAAGTTTAAAACAGCAGTTTTATCGCGATTTCACAAAAATCCAACGTTTCGAACGAAAGAAACCTGAATTTATCAGTTTGAATAGTTCAAAACAGCGTTTTTCTATGTTTTTGCAAGTTTAAAACAGCAATTTTATCGTCATTTCTCATAAATCGCCGTTTCGTACGAAAGAAACATAAATTTATCAGTTTGAATAGTTGAAAACAGCGTTTTTCTATGTTTTTGCAAGTTTAAAACAGCAATTTTATCGTCATTTCTCACAAATCGCCGTTTCGCACGAAAGAAACATGAATTTGTCAGTTTGAATAGTTTAAAACAGCGTTTTTCTATGTTTTTGCAAGTTTAAAACAGCAATTTTATCGTCATTTCTCATAAATCGCCGTTTCGCATGAAAGAAACATGAATTTATCAGTTTGAATAATTCAAAACAGCGTTTTTCTATGTTTTTGCAAGTTTAAAACAGCAATTTTATCGTCATTTCTCATAAATCGCCGTTTAGCACGAAAGAAACATGAATTTGTCAGTTTAAATAATTCAAAACAGCGTTTTTCTATGTTTTTGCAAGTTTAAACAGCAATTTTATCGTCATTTCTCATAAATCGCCGTTTCGCACGAAAGAAACATGAATTTATCAGTTTGAATTGTTCAAAACAGCGTTTTTCTATGTTTTTGCAAGTTTAAAACAGCAATTTTATCGTCATTTCTCATAAATCGCCGTTTCGTACGAAAGAAACATAAATTTATCAGTTTGAATAGTTGAAAACAGCGTTTTTCTATGTTTTTGCAGGTTTAAAACAGCAATTTTATCGTCATTTCTCATAAATCGCCGTTTCGCACGAAAGAAACATGAATTTGTCAGTTTGAATAGTTTAAAACAGCGTTTTTCTATGTTTTTGCAAGTTTAAAACAGCAATTTTATCGTCATTTCTCATAAATCGCCGTTTCGCATGAAAGAAACATGAATTTATCAGTTTGAATAATTCAAAACAGCGTTTTTCTATGTTTTTGCAAGTTTAAAACAGCAATTTTATCGTCATTTCTCATAAATCGCCGTTTCGCATGAAAGAAACATGAATTTATCAGTTTGAATAATTCAAAACAGCGTTTTTCTATGTTTTTGCAAGTTTAAAACAGCAATTTTATCGTCATTTCTCATAAATCGCCGTTTAGCACGAAAGAAACATGAATTTGTCAGTTTAAATAATTCAAAACAGCGTTTTTCTATGTTTTTGCAAGTTTAAAAACAGCAATTTTATCGTCATTTCTCATAAATCGCCGTTTCGCACGAAAGAAACATGAATTTATCAGTTTGAATAGTTCAAAACAGCGTTTTTCTATGTTTTTGCAAGTTTAAAACAGCAATTTTATCGTCATTTCTCATAAATCGCCGTTTCGTACGAAAGAAACATAAATTTATCAGTTTAAATAGTTGAAAACAGCGTTTTTCTATGTTTTTGCAAGTTTAAAACAGCAATTTTATCGTCATTTCTCATAAATCGCCGTTTCGCACGAAAGAAACATGAATTTGTCAGTTTGAATAGTTTAAAACAGCGTTTTTCTATGTTTTTGCAAGTTTAAAACAGCAATTTTATCGTCATTTCTCATAAATCGCCGTTTCGCATGAAAGAAACATGAATTTATCAGTTTAAATAATTCAAAACAGCGTTTTTCTAAGTTTTTGCAAGTTTAAAACAGCAATTTTATCGTCATTTCTCATAAATCGCCGTTTAGCACGAAAGAAACATGAATTTGTCGGTTTAAATAATTCAAAACAGCGTTTTTCTATGTTTTTGCAAGTTTAAAACAACAATTTTATCGTCATTTCTCACAAATCGCCGTTTCGCACGAAAGAAACATGAATTTATCAGTTTGAATAGTTCAAAACAGCGTTTTTCTATGTTTTTGCAAGTTTAAAACAGCAATTTTATCGTCATTTCTCATAAATCGCCGTTTCGCACGAAAGAAACATGAATTTGTCAGTTTGAATAGTTCAAAACAGCGTTTTTCTATGTTTTTGCAAGTTTAAAACAGCAATTTTATCGTCATTTCTCATAAATCGCCGTTTCGCACGAAAGAAACATGAATTTATCAGTTTGAATAGTTCAAAACAGCGTTTTTCTATGTTTTTGCAAGTTTAAAACAGCAATTTTATCGAAATTTCTCATAAATCGCCGTTTCGTACGAAAGAAACATAAATTTATCAGTTTAAATAGTTGAAAACAGCGTTTTTCTATGTTTTTGCAAGTTTAAAACAGCAATTTTATCGTCATTTCTCATAAATCGCCGTTTCGCACGAAAGAAACATGAATTTGTCAGTTTGAATAGTTTTAAAACAGCGTTTTTCTATGTTTTTGCAAGTTTAAAACAGCAATTTTATCGTCATTTCTCATAAATCGCCGTTTAGCACGAAAGAAACATGAATTTGTCAGTTTAAATAATTCAAAACAGCGTTTTTCTATGTTTTTGCAAGTTTAAAACAGCAATTTTATCGTCATTTCTCATAAATCGCCGTTTCGCACGAAAGAAACATGAATTTATCAGTTTGAATAGTTCAAAACAGCGTTTTTCTATGTTTTTGCAAGTTTAAAATAGCAATTTTATCGAAATTTCTCATAAATCGCCGTTTCGTACGAAAGAAACATAAATTTATCAGTTTAAATAGTTGAAAACAGCGTTTTTCTATGTTTTTGCAAGTTTAAAACAGCAATTTTATCGTCATTTCTCATAAATCGCCGTTTCGCACGAAAGAAACATGAATTTGTCAGTTTGAATAGTTTAAAACAGCGTTTTTCTATGTTTTTGTAAGTTTAAAACAGCAATTTTATCGTCATTTCTCATAAATCGCCGTTTCGTACGAAAGAAACATAAATTTATCAGTTTAAATAGTTGAAAACAGCGTTTTTCTATGTTTTTGCAAGTTTAAAACAGCAATTTTATCGTCATTTCTCATAAATCGCCGTTTCGCACGAAAGAAACATGAATTTGTCAGTTTGAATAGTTTAAAACAGCGTTTTTCTATGTTTTTGCAAGTTTAAAACAGCAATTTTATCGTCATTTCTCATAAATCGCCGTTTTGCATGAAAGAAACATGAATTTATCAGTTTGAATAATTCAAAACAGCGTTTTTCTATGTTTTTGCAAGTTTAAAACAGCAATTTTATCGTCATTTCTCATAAATTGCCGTTTCGCATGAAAGAAACATGAATTTATCAGTTTGAATAATTCAAAACAGCGTTTTTCTATGTTTTTGCAAGTTTAAAACAGCAATTTTATCGTCATTTCTCATAAATCGCCGTTTAGCACGAAAGAAACATGAATTTGTCAGTTTAAATAATTCAAAACAGCGTTTTTCTATGTTTTTGCAAGTTTAAAACAGCAATTTTATCGTCATTTCTCATAAATCGCCGTTTCGCACGAAAGAAACATGAATTTATCAGTTTGAATAGTTCAAAACAGCGTTTTTCTATGTTTTTGCAAGTTTAAAACAGCAATTTTATCGTCATTTCTCATAAATCGCCGTTTCGTACGAAAGAAACATAAATTTATCAGTTTAAATAGTTGAAAACAGCGTTTTTCTATGTTTTTGCAAGTTTAAAACAGCAATTTTATCGTCATTTCTCATAAATCGCCGTTTCGCACGAAAGAAACATGAATTTGTCAGTTTGAATAGTTTAAAACAGCGTTTTTCTATGTTTTTGCAAGTTTAAAACAGCAATTTTATCGTCATTTCTCATAAATCGCCGTTTCGCATGAAAGAAACATGAATTTATCAGTTTGAATAATTCAAAACAGCGTTTTTCTATGTTTTTGCAAGTTTAAAACAGCAATTTTATCGTCATTTCTCATAAATCGCCGTTTAGCACGAAAGAAACATGAATTTGTCGGTTTAAATAATTCAAAACAGCGTTTTTCTATGTTTTTGCAAGTTTTAAAACAACAATTTTATCGTCATTTCTCACAAATCGCCGTTGGCACGAAAGAAACATGAATTTATCAGTTTGAATAGTTCAAAACAGCGTTTTTCTATGTTTTTGCAAGTTTAAAACAGCAATTTTATCGTCATTTCTCATAAATCGCCGTATCGCACGAAAGAAACATGAATTTGTCAGTTTGAATAGTTCAAAACAGCGTTTTTCTATGTTTTTGCAAATTTAAAACAGCAATTTTATCGTCATTTCTCATAAATCGCCGTTTCGCACGAAAGAAACATGAATTTGTCAGTTTGAATAGTTCAAAACAGCGTTTTTCTATGTTTTTGCAAGTTTAAAACAGCAGTTTTATCGTGATTTCACAAAAATCCAACGTTTCGAACAAAAGAAACCTGAATTTATCAGTTTGAATAGTTGAAAACAGCGTTTTTCTATGTTTTTGCAAGTTTAAAACAGCAATTTTATCGTCATTTCTCATAAATCGCCGTTTCACACGAAAGAAACATGAATTTGTAAGTTTGAATAGTTTAAAACAGCATTTTTCTATGTTTTTGCAAGTTTAAAACAGCAATTTTATCGTCATTTCTCATAAATCGCCGTTTCGCACGAAAGAAACATTTATTTGTCAGTTTAAATAGTTCAAAACAGCGTTTTTCTATGTTTTTGCAAGTTTAAAACAGCAATTTTATCGTCATTTCTCATAAATCGCCGTTTCGCACGAAAGAAACATGAATTTGTCAGTTTAAATAGTTCAAAACAGCGTTTTTCTATGTTTTTGCAAGTTTAAAACCGCAATTTTATCGTCATTTCTCATAAATCGCCGTTTCACACGAAAGAAACATGAATTTATCAGTTTGAATAGTTGAAAGCAGCGTTTTTCTATGTTTGTGCAAGTTTAAAACAGCAATTTTATCGTCATTTCTCATAAATCGCCGTTTCACACGAAAGAAACATGAATTTATCAGTTTGAATAATTCAAAACAGCGTTTTTCTATGTTTTTGCAAGTTTAAAACAGCAATTTTATCGTTATTTCTCATAAATCGCCGTTTCGCATGAAAGAAACATGAATTTATCAGTTTGAATAATTCAAAACAGCGTTTTTCTATGTTTTTGCAAGTTTAAAACAGCAATTTTATCGTCATTTCTCATAAATCGCCGTTTAGCACGAAAGAAACATGAATTTGTCAGTTTAAATAATTCAAAACAGCGTTTTTCTATGTTTTTGCAAGTTTAAAACAGCAATTTTATCGTCATTACTCATAAATCGCCGTTTCGCACGAAAGAAACATGAATTTATCAGTTTGAATAGTTCAAAACAGCGTTTTTCTATGTTTTTGCAAGTTTAAAACAGCAATTTTATCGAAATTTCTCATAAATCGCCGTTTCGTACGAAAGAAACATAAATTTATCAGTTTAAATAGTTGAAAACAGCGTTTTTCTATGTTTTTGCAAGTTTAAAACAGCAATTTTATCGTCATTTCTCATAAATCGCCGTTTCGCACGAAAGAAACATGAATTTGTCAGTTTGAATAGTTTAAAACAGCGTTTTTCTATGTTTTTGCAAGTTTAAAACAGCAATTTTATCGTCATTTCTCATAAATCGCCGTTTCGCATGAAAGAAACATGAATTTATCAGTTTGAATAATTCAAAACAGCGTTTTTCTATGTTTTTGCAAGTTTAAAACAGCAATTTTATCGTCATTTCTCATAAATCGCCGTTTCGCACGAAAGAAACATGAATTTATCAGTTTGAATAGTTCAAAACAGCGTTTTTCTATGTTTTTGCAAGTTTAAAACAGCAATTTTATCGAAATTTCTCATAAATCGCCGTTTCGTACGAAAGAAACATAAATTTATCAGTTTAAATAGTTGAAAACAGCGTTTTTCTATGTTTTTGCAAGTTTAAAACAGCAATTTTATCGTCATTTCTCATAAATCGCCGTTTCGCACGAAAGAAACATGAATTTGTCAGTTTGAATAGTTTAAAACAGCGTTTTTCTATGTTTTTGCAAGTTTAAAACAGCAATTTTATCGTCATTTCTCATAAATCGCCGTTTCGCATGAAAGAAACATGAATTTATCAGTTTGAATAATTCAAAACAGCGTTTTTCTATGTTTTTGCAAGTTTAAAACAGCAATTTTATCGTCATTTCTCATAAATCGCCGTTTAGCACGAAAGAAACATGAATTTGTCGGTTTAAATAATTCAAAACAGCGTTTTTCTATGTTTTTGCAAGTTTAAAACAACAATTTTATCGTCATTTCTCACAAATCGCCGTTTCGCACGAAAGAAACATGAATTTATCAGTTTGAATAGTTCAAAACAGCGTTTTTCTATGTTTTTGCAAGTTAAAACAGCAATTTTATCATCATTTCTCATAAATCGCCGTTTCGCACGAAAGAAACATGAATTTGTCAGTTTGAATAGTTCAAAACAGCGTTTTTCTATGTTTTTGCAAATTTAAAACAGCAATTTTATCGTCATTTCTCATAAATCGCCGTTTCGCACGAAAGAAACATGAATTTGTCAGTTTGAATAGCTCAAAACAGCGTTTTTCTATGTTTTTGCAAGTTTAAAACAGCAGTTTTATCGCGATTTCACAAAAATCCAACGTTTCGAACAAAAGAAACCTGAATTTATCAGTTTGAATAGTTCAAAACAGCGTTTTTCTATGTTTTTGCAAGTTTAAAACAGCAATTTTATCGTTATTTCTCATAAATCGCCGTTTCGTACGAAAGAAACATGAATTTATTAGTTTGAATAGTTGAAAACAGCGTTTTTCTATGTTTTTGCAAGTTTAAAACAGCAATTTTATCGTCATTTCTCATAAATCGCCGTTTCACACGAAAGAAACATGAATTTGTAAGTTTGAATAGTTTAAAACAGCATTTTTCTATGTTTTTGCAAGTTTAAAACAGCAATTTTATCGTCATTTCTCATAAATCGCCGTTTCGCACGAAAGAAACATTAATTTATCAGTTTAAACAGTTCAAAACAGCGTTTTTTTATGTTTTTGCAAGTTTAAAACCGCAATTTTATCGTCATTTCTCATAAATCGCCGTTTCACACGAAAGAAACATGAATTTATCAGTTTGAATAGTTGAAAGCAGCGTTTTTCTATGTTTGTGCAAGTTTAAAACAGCAATTTTATCGTCATTTCTCATAAATCGCCGTTTCACACGAAAGAAACCTGAATTTGTCAGTTTGAATATTTCAAAACAGCGTTTTTCTATGTTTTAGCAAGTTTAAAACAGCAGTTTTATCGAGATTTCACAAAAATCCACCGTTTCGAACGAAAGAAACCTGAATTTATCAGTTTGAATAGTTCAAAACAGCGTTTTTCTATGTTTTTGCAAGTTTAAAACAGCAATTTTATCGTCATTTCTCATAAATCGCCGTTTCGTACGAAAGAAACATGAATTTATCAGTTTGAATAGTTGAAAACAGCGTTTTTCTATGTTTTTGCAAGTTTAAAACAGCAATTTTATCGTCATTTCTCATAAATCGCAGTTTCGCACGAAAGAAACATGAATTTGTCAGTTTGAATAGTTTAAAACAGCATTTTTCTATGTTTTTGCAAGTTTAAAACAGCAATTTTATCGTCATTTCTCATAAATCGCCGTTTCGCACAAAAGAAACATGAATTTATCAGTTTGAATAATTCAAAACAGCGTTTTTCTATGTTTTTGCAAGTTTAAAACAGCAATTTTATTGTCATTTCTCATAAATTTGTCAGTTTGAATAGTTCAAAACAGCGTTTTTCTATGTTTTTGCAAGTTTAAAACAGTAATTTTATCATTTCTCATAAATCGCCGTTTAGCACGAAAGAAACATGAATTTGTAAGTTTGAATAGTTTAAAACAGCATTTTTCTATGTTTTTGCAAGTTTAAAACAGCAATTTTATCGTCATTTCTCATAAATCGCCGTTTCGCACGAAAGAAACATGAATTTGTCAGTTTGAATAGTTCAAAACAGCGTTTTTCTATGTTTTAGCAAGTTTAAAACAGCAGTTTTATCGTGATTTCACAAAAATCCACAGTTTCGTACGAAAGAAACATGAATTTATCAGTTTGAATAGTTGAAAACAGCGTTTTTCTATGTTTTTGCAAGTTTAAAACAGCAATTTTATCGTCATTTCTCATAAATCGCAGTTTCGCACGAAAGAAACATGAATTTGTCAGTTTGAATAGTTTAAAACAGCATTTTTCTATGTTTTTGCAAGTTTAAAACAGCAATTTTATCGTCATTTCTCATAAATCGCCGTTTCGCACAAAAGAAACATGAATTTATCAGTTTGAATAATTCAAAACAGCGTTTTTCTATGCTTTTGCAAGTTTAAAACAGCAATTTTATTGTCATTTCTCATAAATTTGTCAGTTTGAATAGTTCAAAACAGCGTTTTTCTATGTTTTTGCAAGTTTAAAACAGTAATTTTATCATTTCTCATAAATCGCCGTTTAGCACGAAAGAAACATGAATTTGTCAGTTTAAATAATTCAAAACAGCGTTTTTCTATGTTTTTGCAAGATTAAAACAGCAATTTTATCGTCATTTCTCACAAATCGTCGTTTCGCATGAAAGAAACATGAATTTATCAGTTTGAATTGTTCAAAACAGCGTTTTTCTATGTTTTTGCAAGTTTAAAACAGCAATTTTATCGTCATTTCTCATAAATCGCCGTTTCGCACGAAAGAAACATGAATTTGTCAGTTTAAATAGTTCAAAACAGCGTTTTTCTATGTTTTTGCAAGTTTAAAACCGCAATTTTATCGTCATTTCTCATAAATCGCCGTTTCGCACGAAAGAAACATGAATTTGTAAGTTTGAATAGTTTAAAACAGCATTATTCTATGTTTTTGCAAGTTTAAAACAGCAATTTTATCGTCATTTCTCATAAATCGCCGTTTCGCACGAAAGAAACATGAATTTGTCAGTTTGAATAGTTCAAAACAGCGTTTTTCTATGTTTTAGCAAGTTTAAAACAGCAGTTTTATCGTGATTTCACAAAAATCCACAGTTTCGAACGAAAGAAACCTGAATTTATCAGTTTGAATAGTTCAAAACAGCGTTTTTCTATGTTTTTGCAAGTTTTAAAACAGCAATTTTATCGTCATTTCTTATAAATCGCCGTTTCGTACGAAAGAAACATGAATTTATCAGTTTGAATAGTTGAAAACAGCGTTTTTCTATGTTTTTGCAAGTTTAAAACAGCAATTTTATCGTCATTTCTCATAATGGGGTAAATAGCTTCGTGGTAACGTGTCGGACTGTGGATCGTGAGATCCTCAGTTCGAATCCCACTGCCGACAGTTACAAATTTAAATTTACCCCTGTGGTTCCCCCTCCACTAACAACTTTGGGGGCTATGACTTGACGGCTGGTAACCGCACTTCATACGCAAAAATATATCACCTACCGAGATCTGCGTAAGCAGAGTGCCACACCCTTAATGGGTAAAAGGCGTGATGATATATTTATTTATTTATTTATTTTATTTCTCATAAATCGCAGTTTCGCACGAAAGAAACATGAATTTGTCAGTTTGAATAGTTTAAAACAGCATTTTTCTATGTTTTTGCAAGTTTAAAACAGCAATTTTATCGTCATTTCTCATAAATCGCCGTTTCGCACAAAAGAAACATGAATTTATCAGTTTGAATAATTCAAAACAGCGTTTTTCTATGTTTTTGCAAGTTTAAAACAGCAATTTTATCGTCATTTCTCATAAATCGCCGTTTCGCACGAAAGAAACATGAATTTGTCAGTTTGAATAGTTCAAAACAGCGTTTTTCTATGTTTTTGCAAGTTTAAAACAGCAATTTTATCATTTCTCATAAATCGCCGTTTAGCACGATAAAACATGAATTTGTCAGTTTAAATAATTCAAAACAGCGTTTTTCTATGTTTTTGCAAGATTAAAACAGCAATTTTATCGTCATTTCTCACAAATCGCCGTTTCGCATGAAAGAAACATGAATTTATCAGTTTGAATAGTTCAAAACAGCGTTTTTCTATGTTTTTGCAAGTTTAAAACAGCAATTTTATCGTTATTTCTCATAAATCGCCGTTTCGTACGAAAGAAACATGAATTTATTAGTTTGAATAGTTGAAAACAGCGTTTTTCTATGTTTTTGCAAGTTTAAAACAGCAATTTTATCGTCATTTCTCATAAATCGCCGTTTAACACGAAAGAAACATGAATTTGTAAGTTTGAATAGTTTAAAACAGCATTTTTCTATGTTTTTGCAAGTTTAAAACAGCAATTTTATCGTCATTTCTCATAAATCGCCGTTTCGCACGAAAGAAACATTAATTTATCAGTTTAAACAGTTCAAAACAGCGTTTTTCTATGTTTTTGCAAGTTTAAAACCGCAATTTTATCGTCATTTCTCATAAATCGCCGTTTCACACGAAAGAAACATGAATTTATCAGTTTGAATAGTTGAAAGCAGCGTTTTTCTATGTTTGTGCAAGTTTAAAACAGCAATTTTATCGTCATTTCTCATAAATCGCCGTTTCACGCGAAAGAAACATGAATTTGTCAGTTTGAATATTTCAAAACAGCGTTTTTCTATGTTTTAGCAAGTTTAAAACAGCAATTTTATCGTCATTTCTCATAAATCGCAGTTTCGCACGAAAGAAACATGAATTTGTCAGTTTGAATAGTTTAAAACAGCATTTTTCTATGTTTTTGCAAGTTTAAAACAGCAATTTTATCGTCATTTCTCATAAATCGCCGTTTCGCACAAAAGAAACATGAATTTATCAGTTTGAATAATTCAAAACAGCGTTTTTCTATGTTTTTGCAAGTTTAAAACAGCAATTTTATCGTCATTTCTCATAAATTTGTCAGTTTGAATAGTTCAAAACAGCGTTTTTCTATATTTTTGCAAGTTTAAAACAGTAATTTTATCATTTCTCATAAATCGCCGTTTAGCACGAAAGAAACATGAATTTGTCAGTTTAAATAATTCAAAACAGCGTTTTTCTATGTTTTTGCAAGATTAAAACAGCAATTTTATCGTCATTTCTCACAAATCGTCGTTTCGCATGAAAGAAACATGAATTTATCAGTTTGAATTGTTCAAAACAGCGTTTTTCTATGTTTTTGCAAGTTTAAAACAGCAATTTTATCGTCATTTCTCATAAATCGCCGTTTCGCACGAAAGAAACATGAATTTGTCAGTTTAAATAGTTCAAAACAGCGTTTTTCTATGTTTTTGCAAGTTTAAAACCGCAATTTTATCGTCATTTCTCATAAATCGCTGTTTCGCACGAAAGAAACATGAATTTGTAAGTTTGAATAGTTTAAAACAGCATTTTTCTATGTTTTTGCAAGTTTAAAACAGCAATTTTATCGTCATTTCTCATAAATCGCCGTTTCGCACGAAAGAAACATGAATTTGTCAGTTTGAATAGTTCAAAACAGCGTTTTTCTATGTTTTAGCAAGTTTAAAACAGCAGTTTTATCGTGATTTCACAAAAATCCACAGTTTCGAACGAAAGAAACCTGAATTTATCAGTTTGAATAGTTCAAAACAGCGTTTTTCTATGTTTTTGCAAGTTTAAAACAGCAATTTTATCGTCATTTCTCATAATGGGGTAAATAGCTCCGTGGTAACGTGTCGGACTGTGGATCGTGAGATCCTCAGTTCGAATCCCACTGCCGACAGTTACAAATTTAAATTTACCCCTGTGGTTCCCCCTCCACTAACAACTTTGGGGGCTATGACTTGACGGCTGGTAACCGCACTTCATACGCAAAAATATATCACCTACCGAGATCTGCGTAAGCAGAGTGCCACACCCTTAATGGGTAAAAGGCGTGATGATATATTTATTTATTTATTTATTTTATTTCTCATAAATCGCAGTTTCGCACGAAAGAAACATGAATTTGTCAGTTTGAATAGTTTAAAACAGCATTTTTCTATGTTTTTGCAAGTTTAAAACAGCAATTTTATCGTCATTTCTCATAAATCACCGTTTCGCACAAAAGAAACATGAATTTATCAGTTTGAATAATTCAAAACAGCGTTTTTCTATGTTTTTGCAAGTTTAAAACAGCAATTTTATCGTCATTTCTCATAAATCGCCGTTTCGCACGAAAGAAACATGAATTTGTCAGTTTGAATAGTTCAAAACAGCGTTTTTCTATGTTTTTGCAAGTTTAAAACAGCAATTTTATCATTTCTCATAAATCGCCGTTTAGC
The DNA here is from genome assembly GCA_963942605.1 of Poecilus cupreus. Taxonomy (NCBI): domain Eukaryota; kingdom Metazoa; phylum Arthropoda; class Insecta; order Coleoptera; family Carabidae; genus Poecilus; species Poecilus cupreus. The sequence continues at coordinate 8,465 of CAWWDY010000741.1, read as the reverse complement.
ACGATAAAACATGAATTTGTCAGTTTAAATAATTCAAAACAGCATTTTTCTATGTTTTTGCAAGTTTAAAACAGCAATTTTATCGTCATTTCTCATAAATCGCCGTTTCGCACAAAAGAAACATGAATTTATCAGTTTGAATAATTCAAAACAGCGTTTTTCTATGTTTTTGCAAGTTTAAAACAGCAATTTTATCGTCATTTCTCATAAATTTGTCAGTTTGAATAGTTCAAAACAGCGTTTTTCTATATTTTTGCAAGTTTAAAACAGTAATTTTATCATTTCTCATAAATCGCCGTTTAGCACGAAAGAAACATGAATTTGTCAGTTTAAATAATTCAAAACAGCGTTTTTCTATGTTTTTGCAAGATTAAAACAGCAATTTTATCGTCATTTCTCACAAATCGTCGTTTCGCATGAAAGAAACATGAATTTATCAGTTTGAATTGTTCAAAACAGCGTTTTTCTATGTTTTTGCAAGTTTAAAACAGCAATTTTATCGTCATTTCTCATAAATCGCCGTTTCGCACGAAAGAAACATGAATTTGTCAGTTTAAATAGTTCAAAACAGCGTTTTTCTATGTTTTTGCAAGTTTAAAACCGCAATTTTATCGTCATTTCTCATAAATCGCTGTTTCGCACGAAAGAAACATGAATTTGTAAGTTTGAATAGTTTAAAACAGCATTTTTCTATGTTTTTGCAAGTTTAAAACAGCAATTTTATCGTCATTTCTCATAAATCGCCGTTTCGCACGAAAGAAACATGAATTTGTCAGTTTGAATAGTTCAAAACAGCGTTTTTCTATGTTTTAGCAAGTTTAAAACAGCAGTTTTATCGTGATTTCACAAAAATCCACAGTTTCGAACGAAAGAAACCTGAATTATCAGTTTGAATAGTTCAAAACAGCGTTTTTCTATGTTTTTGCAAGTTTAAAACAGCAATTTTATCGTCATTTCTCATAATGGGGTAAATAGCTCCGTGGTAACGTGTCGGACTGTGGATCGTGAGATCCTCAGTTCGAATCCCACTGCCGACAGTTACAAATTTAAATTTACCCCTGTGGTTCCCCCTCCACTAACAACTTTGGGGGCTATGACTTGACGGCTGGTAACCGCACTTCATACGCAAAAATATATCACCTACCGAGATCTGCGTAAGCAGAGTGCCACACCCTTAATGGGTAAAAGGCGTGATGATATATTTATTTATTTATTTATTTTATTTCTCATAAATCGCAGTTTCGCACGAAAGAAACATGAATTTGTCAGTTTGAATAGTTTAAAACAGCATTTTTCTATGTTTTTGCAAGTTTAAAACAGCAATTTTATCGTCATTTCTCATAAATCACCGTTTCGCACAAAAGAAACATGAATTTATCAGTTTGAATAATTCAAAACAGCGTTTTTCTATGTTTTTGCAAGTTTAAAACAGCAATTTTATCGTCATTTCTCATAAATCGCCGTTTCGCACGAAAGAAACATGAATTTGTCAGTTTGAATAGTTCAAAACAGCGTTTTTCTATGTTTTTGCAAGTTTAAAACAGCAATTTTATCATTTCTCATAAATCGCCGTTTAGCACGATAAAACATGAATTTGTCAGTTTAAATAATTCAAAACAGCGTTTTTCTATGTTTTTGCAAGATTAAAACAGCAATTTTATCGTCATTTCTCACAAATCGCCGTTTCGCATGAAAGAAACATGAATTTATCAGTTTGAATAGTTCAAAACAGCGTTTTTCTATGTTTTTGCAAGTTTAAAACAGCAATTTTATCGTCATTTCTCAAAAATCGCCGTTTCGCACGAAAGAAACATGAATTTATCAGTTTGAATAGTTGAAAACAGCGTTTTTCTATGTTTTTGCAAGTTTAAAACAGCAATTTTATCGTCATTTCTCATAAATTGCCGTTTCGCACGAAAGAAACATGAATTTGTCAGTTTGAATAGTTCAAAACAGCGTTTTTCTATGTTTTTGCATGTTTAAAACAGCAATTTTATCGTCATTTCTCATAAATCGCCGTTTCGCACGAAAGAAACATGAATTTGTAAGTTTGAGTAGTTTAAAACAGCATTTTTCTATGTTTTTGCAAGTTTAAAACCGCAATTTTATCGTCATTTCTCATAAATCGCCGTTTCGCACAAAAGAAACATGAATTTATCAGTTTGAATAATTCAAAACAGCGTTTTTCTATGTTTTTGCAAGTTTAAAACAGCAATTTTATCGTCATTTCTCATAAATTTGTCAGTTTGAATAGTTCAAAACAGCGTTTTTCTATGTTTTTGCAAGTTTAAAACAGCAATTTTATCATTTCTCATAAATCGCCGTTTAGCACGAAAGAAACATGAATTTGTCAGTTTAAATAATTCAAAACAGCGTTTTTCTATGTTTTTGCAAGATTAAAACAGCAATTTTATCGTCATTTCTCACAAATCGCCGTTTCGCATAAGAGATACATGAATTTATCAGTTTGAATTGTTCAAAACAGCGTTTTTCTATGTTTTTGCAAGTTTAAAACAGCAATTTTATCGTCATTTCTCATAAATCGCCGTTTCGCACGAAAGAAACATGAATTTGTCAGTTTAAATAGTTCAAAACAGCGTTTTTCTATGTTTTTGCAAGTTTAAAACCGCAATTTTATCGTCATTTCTCATAAATCGCCGTTTCGCACGAAAGAAACATGAATTTGTAAGTTTGAATAGTTTAAAACAGCATTTTTCTATGTTTTTGCAAGTTTAAAACAGCAATTTTATCGTCATTTCTCATAAATCGCCGTTTCGCACGAAAGAAGCATGAATTTGTCAGTTTGAATAGTTCAAAACAGCGTTTTTCTATGTTTTAGCAAGTTTAAAACAGCAGTTTTATCGTGATTTCACAAAAATCCACAGTTTCGAACGAAAGAAACCTGAATTTATCAGTTTGAATAGTTCAAAACAGCGTTTTTCTATGTTTTTGCAAGTTTAAAACAGCAATTTTATCGTCATTTCTTATAAATCGCCGTTTCGTACGAAAGAAACATGAATTTATCAGTTTGAATAGTTGAAAACAGCGTTTTTCAATGTTTTTGCAAGTTTAAAACAGCAATTTTATCGTCATTTCTCATAAATCGCAGTTTCGCACGAAAGAAACATGAATTTGTCAGTTTGAATAGTTTAAAACAGCATTTTTCTATGTTTTTGCAAGTTTAAAACAGCAATTTTATCGTCATTTCTCATAAATCGCCGTTTCGCACAAAAGAAACATGAATTTATCAGTTTGAATAATTCAAAACAGCGTTTTTCTATGTTTTTGCAAGTTTAAAACAGCAATTTTATCGTCATTTCTCATAAATCGCCGTTTCGCACGAAAGAAACATGAATTTGTCAGTTTGAATAGTTCAAAACAGCGTTTTTCTATGTTTTTGCAAGTTTAAAACAGCAATTTTATCATTTCTCATAAATCGCCGTTTAGCACGATAAAACATGAATTTGTCAGTTTAAATAATTCAAAACAGCGTTTTTCTATGTTTTTGCAAGATTAAAACAGCAATTTTATCGTCATTTCTCACAATTCGCCGTTTCGCATGAAAGAAACATGAATTTATCAGTTTGAATAGTTCAAAACAGCGTTTTTCTATGTTTTTGCAAGTTTAAAACAGCAATTTTATCGTCATTTCTCAAAAATCGCCGTTTCGCTCGAAAGAAACATGAATTTATCAGTTTGAATAGTTGAAAACAGCGTTTTTCTATGTTTTTGCAAGTTTAAAACAGCAATTTTATCGTCATTTCTCATAAATTGCCGTTTCGCACGAAAGAAACATGAATTTGTCAGTTTGAATAGTTCAAAACAGCGTTTTTCTATGTTTTTGCATGTTTAAAACAGCAATTTTATCGTCATTTCTCATAAATCGCCGTTTCGCACGAAAGAAACATGAATTTGTAAGTTTGAGTAGTTTAAAACAGCATTTTTCTATGTTTTTGCAAGTTTAAAACCGCAATTTTATCGTCATTTCTCATAAATCGCCGTTTCGTACGAAAGAAACATGAATTTATCAGTTTGAATAGTTGAAAACAGCGTTTTTCTATGTTTTTGCAAGTTTAAAACAGCAATTTTATCGTCATTTCTCATAAATCGCAGTTTCGCACGAAAGAAACATGAATTTGTCAGTTTGAATAGTTTAAAACAGCATTTTTCTATGTTTTTGCAAGTTTAAAACAGCAATTTTATCGTCATTTCTCATAAATCGCCGTTTCGCACAAAAGAAACATGAATTTATCAGTTTGAATAATTCAAAACAGCGTTTTTCTATGTTTTTGCAAGTTTAAAACAGCAATTTTATCGTCATTTCTCATAAATCGCCGTTTCGCACGAAAGAAACATGAATTTGTCAGTTTGAATAGTTCAAAACAGCGTTTTTCTATGTTTTTGCAAGTTTAAAACAGCAATTTTATCATTTCTCAAAAATCGCCGTTTAGCACGATAAAACATGAATTTGTCAGTTTAAATAATTCAAAACAGCGTTTTTCTATGTTTTTGCAAGATTAAAACAGCAATTTTATCGTCATTTCTCACAAATCGCCGTTTCGCATGAAAGAAACATGAATTTATCAGTTTGAATAGTTCAAAACAGCGTTTTTCTATGTTTTTGCAAGTTTAAAACAGCAATTTTATCGTCATTTCTCAAAAATCGCCGTTTCGCACGAAAGAAACATGAATTTATCAGTTTGAATAGTTGAAAACAGCGTTTTTCTATGTTTTTGCAAGTTTAAAACAGCAATTTTATCGTCATTTCTCATAAATTGCCGTTTCGCACGAAAGAAACATGAATTTGTCAGTTTGAATAGTTCAAAACAGCGTTTTTCTATGTTTTTGCATGTTTAAAACAGCAATTTTATCGTCATTTCTCATAAATCGCCGTTTCGCACGAAAGAAACATGAATTTGTAAGTTTGAGTAGTTTAAAACAGCATTTTTCTATGTTTTTGCAAGTTTAAAACCGCAATTTTATCGTCATTTCTCATAAATCGCCGTTTCGCACGAAAGAAACATGAATTTGTCAGTTTGAATAGTTCAAAACAGCGTTTTTCTATGTTTTTGCAAGTTTAAAACAGCAATTTTATCATTTCTCATAAATCGCCGTTTAGCACGATAAAACATGAATTTGTCAGTTTAAATAATTCAAAACAGCGTTTTTCTATGTTTTTGCAAGATTAAAACAGCAATTTTATCGTCATTTCTCACAAATCGCCGTTTCGCATGAAAGAAACATGAATTTATCAGTTTGAATAGTTCAAAACAGCGTTTTTCTATGTTTTTGCAAGTTTAAAACAGCAATTTTATCGTCATTTCTCAAAAATCGCCGTTTCGCGACGAAAGAAACATGAATTTATCAGTTTGAATAGTTGAAAACAGCGTTTTTCTATGTTTTTGCAAGTTTAAACAGCAATTTTATCGTCATTTCTCATAAATTGCCGTTTCGCACGAAAGAAACATGAATTTGTCAGTTTGAATAGTTTCAAAACAGCGTTTTTCTATGTTTTTGCATGTTTAAAACAGCAATTTTATCGTCATTTTCTCATAAATCGCCGTTTCGCACGAAAGAAACATGAATTTGTAAGTTTGAGTAGTTTAAAAACAGCATTTTTCTATGTTTTTGCAAGTTTAAAACCGCAATTTTATCGTCATTTCTCATAAATCGCCGTTTCGTACGAAAGAAACATGAATTTATCAGTTTGAATAGTTGAAAACAGCGTTTTTCTATGTTTTTTGCAAGTTTAAAACAGCAATTTTATCGTCATTTCTCAGAAATCGCAGTTTCGCACGAAAGAAACATGAATTTGTCAGTTTGAATAGTTTAAAACAGCATTTTTCTATGTTTTTGCAAGTTTAAAACAGCAATTTTATCGTCATTTCTCATAAATCGCCGTTTCGCACAAAAGAAACATGAATTTATCAGTTTGAATAATTCAAAACAGCGTTTTTCCATGTTTTTGCAAGTTTAAAACAGCAATTTTATCGTCATTTCTCATAAATCGCCGTTTCGCACGAAAGAAACATGAATTTGTCAGTTTGAATAGTTCAAACAGCGTTTTTCTATGTTTTTGCAAGTTTAAAACAGCAATTTTATCATTTCTCATAAATCGCCGTTTAGCACGAAAGAAACATGAATTTGTCAGTTTAAATAATTCAAAACAGCGTTTTCTATGTTTTTGCAAGATTAAAACAGCAATTTTATCGTCATTTCTCACAAATCGCCGTTTCGCATGAAAGAAACATGAATTTATCAGTTTGAATAATTCAAAACAGCGTTTTCCATGTTTTTGCAAGTTTAAAACAGCAATTTTATCGTCATTTCTCATAAATCGTCCGTTTCGCACGAAAGAAACATGAATTTATCAGTTTGAATAGTTGAAAACAGCGTTTTTCTATGTTTTTGCAAGTTTAAAAACAGCAATTTTTATCGTCATTTCTCATAAATTGCCGTTTCGCACGAAAGAAACATGAATTTGTCAGTTTGAATAGTTCAAAACAGCGTTTTTCTATGTTTTTGCATGTTTAAAACAGCAATTTTATCGTCATTTCTCATAAATCGCCGTTTCGCAACGAAAGAAACATGAATTTGTAAGTTTGAGTAGTTTAAAACAGCATTTTTCTATGTTTTTGCAAGTTTAAAACCGCAATTTTATCGTCATTTCTCATAAATCGCCGTTTCGTACGGAAGAAACATGAATTTATCAGTTTGAATAGTTGAAAACAGCGTTTTTTCTATGTTTTGCAAGTTTAAAACAGCAATTTTATCGTCATTTCTCATAAATCGCCGTTTCGCACGAAAGAAACATGAATTTATCAGTTTGAATAATTCAAAACAGCGTTTTTCTATGTTTTTTGCAAGTTTAAAAACAGCAATTTTATCGTCATTTCTCATAAATCGCCGTTTCGCACGAAAGAAACATGAATTTGTCAGTTTGAATAGTTCAAAACAGCGTTTTTCTATGTTTTTGCAAGTTTAAAACAGCAATTTTATCATTTCTCATAATCGCCGTTTAGCACGATAAAACATGAATTTGTCAGTTTAAATAATTCAAAACAGCGTTTTTCTATGTTTTTGTAAGATTAAAACAGCAATTTTATCGTCATTTCTCACAAATCGCCGTTTCGCATGAAAGAAACATGAATTTATCAGTTTGAATAGTTCAAAACAGCGTTTTTCTATGTTTTTGCAAGTTTAAAAACTGCAATTTTATCGTCATTTCTCAAAAATCGCCGTTTCGCACGAAAGAAACATGAATTTATCAGTTTGAATAGTTGAAAACAGCGTTTTTCTATGTTTTTGCAAGTTTAAAACAGCAATTTTATCGTCATTTCTCCATAAATTGCCGTTTCGCACGAAAGAAACATGAATTTGTCAGTTTGAATAGTTCAAAACAGCGTTTTTCTATGTTTTTGCATGTTTAAAACAGCAATTTTATCGTCATTTCTCATAAATCGCCGTTTCGCACGAAAGAAACATGAATTTGTAAGTTTGAGTAGTTTAAAACAGCATTTTTCTATGTTTTTGCAAGTTTAAAACCGCAATTTTATCGTCATTTCTCATAAATCGCCGTTTCGTACGAAAGAAACATGAATTTATCAGTTTGAATAGTTGAAAACAGCGTTTTTCTATGTTTTTGCAAGTTTAAAACAGCAATTTTATCGTCATTTCTCATAAATCGCAGTTTCGCACGAAAGAAACATGAATTTGTCAGTTTGAATAGTTTAAAACAGCATTTTTCTATGTTTTTGCAAGTTTAAAACAGCAATTTTATCGTCATTTCTCATAAATCGCCGTTTCGCACAAAAGAAACATGAATTTATCAGTTTGAATAATTCAAAACAGCGTTTTTTCTATGTTTTTGCAAGTTTAAAACAGCAATTTTATCGCCATTTCTCATAAATCGCCGTTTTCGCACGAAAGAAACATGAATTTGTCAGTTTGAATAGTTCAAAACAGCGTTTTTCTATGTTTTTGCAAGTTTAAAACAGCAATTTTTATCATTTCTCATAAATCGCCGTTTGCACGATAAAACATGAATTTGTCAGTTTAAATAATTCAAAACAGCGTTTTTCTATGTTTTTGCAAGATTAAAACAGCAATTTTATCGTCATTTCTCACAAATCGCCGTTTCGCATGAAAGAAACATGAATTTATCAGTTTGAATAGTTCAAAACAGCGTTTTTCTATGTTTTTGCAAGTTTAAAACAGCAATTTTATCGTCATTTCTCAAAAATCGCACGTTTCGCACGAAAGAAACATGAATTTATCAGTTTGAATAGTTGAAAACAGCGTTTTTCTATGTTTTTGCAAGTTTTAAAACAGCAATTTTATCGTCATTTCTCATAAATTGCCGTTTCGCACGAAAGAAACATGAATTTGTCAGTTTGAATAGTTCAAAACAGCGTTTTTTCTATGTTTTTGCATGTTTAAAACAGCAATTTTATCGTCATTTCTCA
>CAWWDY010000740.1:0-37403 GCA_963942605.1 Poecilus cupreus | reverse complement strand
TTTTAAACTTGCAAAAACATAGAAAAACGCTGTTTTGAACTATTCAAACTGACAAATTCATGTTTCTTTCGTGCGAAACGGCGATTTATGAGAAATGACGATAAAATTGCTGTTTTAAACTTGCAAAAACATAGAAAAACGCTGTTTTGAACTATTCAAACTGACAAATTCATGTTTCTTTCGTGCGAAACGGCGATTTATGAGAAATGACGATAAAATTGCTGTTTTAAACTTGCAAAAACATAGAAAAACGCTGTTTTGAACTACTCAAACTGTCAATTTCATGTTTCTTTCGTGCGAAACGGCGATTTATGAGAAATGACGATAAATCTGCTGTTTTAAACTTGCAAAAACATAGAAAAACGCTGTTTTCAACTATTTAAACTGACAATTTCATGTTTCTTTCGTGCGAAACGGCGATTTATGAGAAATGACGATAAATCTGCTGTTTTAAACTTGCAAAAACATAGAAAAACACTGTTTTGAACTATTCAAACTGACAAATTCATGTTTCTTTCGTGCGAAACGGCGATTTATGAGAAATGACGATAAAATTGCTGTTTTAAACTTGCAAAAACATAGAAAAACGCTGTTTTCAACTATTCAAACTGATAAATTCATGTTTCTTTCGTGCGAAACGGCGATTTATGAGAAATGACGATAAAATTGCTGTTTAAACTTGCAAAAACCAACTATTCAAACTGATAACTTCAGGTTTCTTTCGTGCGAAACGGCGATTTATGAGAAATGACGATAAAATTGCTGTTTTAAACTTGCAAAAACATAGAAAAACGCTGGTTTGAACTATTCAAACTGACAAATTCATGTTTCTTTCGTGCGAAACGGCGATTTATGAGAAATGACGATAAAATTGCTGTTTTAAACTTGCAAAAACATAGAAAAACGCTGTTTTGAACTATTCAAACTGACAATTTCATGTTTCTTTCGTGCGAAACGGCGATTTATGAGAAATGACGATAAATCTGCTGTTTTAAACTTGCAAAAACATAGAAAAACGATGTTTTGAACTATTCAAACTGACAAATTCATGTTTCTTACGTGCGAAACGGCGATTTATGAGAAATGACGATAAAATTGCTGTTTTAAACTTGCAAAAACATAGAAAAACGCTGTTTTGAACTATTCAAACTGACAAATTAATGTTTCTTTCGTGCGAAACGGCGATTTATGAGAAATGACGATAAAATTGCTGTTTTAAACTTGCAAAAACATAGAAAAACGCTGTTTTGAACTATTCAAACTGACAAATTCATGTTTCTTTCGTGCGAAACGGCGATTTATGAGAAATGACGATAAAATTGCTGTTTTAAACTTGCAAAAACATAGAAAAACGCTGTTTTGAACTATTCAAACTGACAAATTCATGTTTCTTTCGTGCGAAACGGCGATTTATGAGAAATGACGATAAAATTGCTGTTTTAAACTTGCAAAAACATAGAAAAACGCTGTTTTGAACTACTCAAACTGTCAATTTCATGTTTCTTTCGTGCGAAACGGCGATTTATGAGAAATGACGATAAATCTGCTGTTTTAAACTTGCAAAAACATAGAAAAACGCTGTTTTCAACTATTTAAACTGACAATTTCATGTTTCTTTCGTGCGAAACGGCGATTTATGAGAAATGACGATAAATCTGCTGTTTTAAACTTGCAAAAACATAGAAAAACACTGTTTTGAACTATTCAAACTGACAAATTCATGTTTCTTTCGTGCGAAACGGCGATTTATGAGAAATGACGATAAAATTGCTGTTTTAAACTTGCAAAAACATAGAAAAACGCTGTTTTCAACTATTCAAACTGATAAATTCATGTTTCTTTCGTGCGAAACGGCGATTTATGAGAAATGACGATAAAATTGCTGTTTAAACTTGCAAAAACCAACTATTCAAACTGATAACTTCAGGTTTCTTTCGTGCGAAACGGCGATTTATGAGAAATGACGATAAAATTGCTGTTTTAAACTTGCAAAAACATAGAAAAACGCTGGTTTGAACTATTCAAACTGACAAATTCATGTTTCTTTCGTGCGAAACGGCGATTTATGAGAAATGACGATAAAATTGCTGTTTTAAACTTGCAAAAACATAGAAAAACGCTGTTTTGAACTATTCAAACTGACAAATTCATGTTTCTTTCGTGCGAAACGGCGATTTATGAGAAATGACGATAAAATTGCTGTTTTAAACTTGCAAAAACATAGAAAAACGCTGTTTTGAACTATTCAAACTGACAAATTCATGTTTCTTTTGTGCGGAACGGCGATTTATGAGAAATGACGATAAAATTGCTCTTTTAAACTTGCAAAAACATAGAAAAACGCTGTTTTCAACTATTAAAACTGATAAATTCATGTTTCTTACGTGCGAAACGGCGATTTATGAGAAATGACGATAAAATTGCTGTTTTAAAATTGCAAAAACATAGAAAAACGCTGTTTTGAACTATTCAAACTGACAATTTCATGTTTCTTTCGTGCGAAACGGCGATTTATTAGAAATGACGATAAAATTGCTGTTTTAAACTTGCAAAAACATAGAAAAACGCTGTTTTTAACTATTCAAACTGATAAATTCATGTTTCTTTCGTGCGAAACGGCGATTTATGAAAAATGACGATAAAATTGCTGTTTTAAACTTGCAAAAACATAGAAAAACGCTGTTTTGAACTATTCAAACTGACAAATTCATGTTTCTTTCGTGCGAAACGGCGATTTATAAGAAATGACGATAAAATTGCTCTTTTAAACTTGCAAAAACTTAGAAAAACGCTGCTTTCAACTATTCAAACTGATAAATTCAAGTTTCTTTCGTGCGAAACGGCGATTTATGAGAAATGACGATAAAATTGCTGTTTTAAACTTGCAAAAACATAGAAAAACGCTGTTTTCAACTATTCAAACTGATAAATTCATGTTTCTTTCGTTCGAAACGGTGGATTTTTGTGAAATTACGATAAAACTGCTGTTTTAAACTTGCAAAAACATAGAAAAACGCTGTTTTGAACTATTCAAACTGACAAATTCGAGTTTCTTTCGTGTGAAACGGCGATTTTTGAGAAATGACGATAAAATTGCTGTTTTAAACTTGCAAAAACATAGAAAAACGCTGTTTTGAACTATTCAAACTGACAAATTCATGTTTCTTTCGTGCGAAACGGCGATTTATGAAAAATGACGATAAAATTGCTGTTTTAAACTTGCAAAAATATAGAAAAACTCTGTTTTGAACTATTCAAACTGACAAAATGGGGTAAATAGCTCCGTGGTAACGCATCGGACTGTGGATCGTGAGATCCTCAGTTCGAATCCCACTGTCGACTGTTGCCAATTTAAATTTACCCCTGTGGTTCCCCCTCCACTAACAACCTTGGTGGCTATGACTTGAACGGCTGGTAACCGCATTTCATACGCAAAAATATATCACCTACCGAGATCTGCGTTAGCAGAGTGCCACACTCTTAATGGGTAAAAGGCGTAATGATATATTTATTTTATTTTTTTTATTCAAACTGACAAATTCATGTTTCTTTCGTGCGAAACGGCGATTTGTGAGAAATGACGATAAAATTGCTGTTTTAAACTTGCAAAAACATAGAAAAACGCTGTTTTGAACTATTCAAACTGACAAATTCATGTTTCTTTCGTGCGAAACGGCGATTTATGAGAAATGACGATAAAATTGCTGTTTTAAACTTGCAAAAACATAGAAAAACGCTGTTTTCAACTATTCAACCTGATAAATTCGTGTTTCTTTCGTTCGAAACGGTGGATTTTTGTGAAATCACGATAAAACTGCTGTTTTAAACTTGCAAAAACATAGGAAAACGTTGTTTTGAACTATTCAAACTTACAAATTCGTGTTTCTTTCGTGTGAAACGGCGATTTTTGAAAAATGACGATAAAATTGCTGTTTTAAACTTGCAAAAACATAGAAAAACGCTGTTTTGAACTATTCAAACTGACAAATTCATGTTTCTTTCGTGCGAAACGGCGATTTATGAGAAATGACGATAAAATTGCTGTTTTAAACTTGCAAAAGCATAGAAAACACTGTTTTGAACTATTTAAACTGATAAATTCATGTTTCTTTCGTGCGAAACGGTGATTTATGAAAAATGACGATAAAATTGCTGTTTTAAACTTGCAAAAACATAGAAAAACGCTGTTTTGAACTATTCAAACTGACAAATTCATGTTTTTTTCGTGTGAAACGGCGATTTATGAGAAATGACGATAAAATTGCTGTTTTAAACTTGCAAAAACATAGAAAAACGCTGTTTTCAACTATTCAAACTGATAAATTCATGTTTCTTTCGTGCGAAACGGCGATTTATGAGAAATGACGATAAAATTGCTCTTTTAAACTTGCAAAAACATAGAAAAACGCTGTTTTCAACTATTCAAACTGACAAATTCATGTTTCTTTCGTGCGAAACGGCGATTTATGAGAAATGACGATAAAATTGCTGTTTTAAACTTGCAAAAACATAGAAAAACGCTGTTTTCAACTATTCAAACTGATAAATTCATGTTTCTTTCGTTCGAAACGGTGGATTTTTGTGAAATCACGATAAAACTGCTGTTTTTAACTTGCAAAAACATAGAAAAACGCTGTTTTGAACTATTCAAACTGACAAATTCGTGTTTCTTTCGTGTGAAATGGCGATTTTTGAGAAATGACGATAAAATTGCTCTTTTAAACTTGCAAAAACATAGAAAAACGCTGTTTTCAACTATTAAAACTGATAAATTCATGTTTCTTTCGTGCGAAACGGCGATTTATGAGAAATGACGATAAAATTGCTGTTTTAAAATTGCAAAAACATAGAAAAACGCTGTTTTGAACTATTCAAACTGACAATTTCATGTTTCTTTCGTGCGAAACGGCGATTTATTAGAAATGACGATAAAATTGCTGTTTTAAACTTGCAAAAACATAGAAAAACGCTGTTTTTAACTATTCAAACTGATAAATTCATGTTTCTTTCGTGCGAAACGGCGATTTATGAAAAATGACGATAAAATTGCTGTTTTAAACTTGCAAAAACATAGAAAAACGCTGTTTTGAACTATTCAAACTGACAAATTCATGTTTCTTTCGTGCGAAACGGCGATTTATGAGAAATGACGATAAAATTGCTCTTTTAAACTTGCAAAAACATAGAAAAACGCTGCTTTCAACTATTCAAACTGATAAATTCAAGTTTCTTTCGTGCGAAACGGCGATTTATGAGAAATGACGATAAAATTGCTGTTTTAAACTTGCAAAAACATAGAAAAACGCTGTTTTGAACTATTCAAACTGACAAATTCGTGTTTCTTTCGTGCGAAACGGCGATTTTCGAGAAATGACGATAAAATTGCTGTTTTAACCTTGCAAAAACATAGAAAAACGCTGTTTTCAACTATTCAAACTGATAAATTCATGTATCTTTCGTTCGAAACGGTGGATTTTTGTGAAATCACGATAAAACTGCTGTTTTAAACTTGCAAAAACATAGAAAAACGCTGTTTTGAACTATTCAAACTGACAAATTCGAGTTTCTTTCGTGTGAAACGGCGATTTTTGAGAAATGACGATAAAATTGCTGTTTTAAACTTGCAAAAACATAGAAAAACGCTGTTTTGAACTATTCAAACTGACAAATTCATGTTTCTTTCGTGCGAAACGGCGATTTATGAAAAATGACGATAAAATTGCTGTTTTAAACTTGCAAAAATATAGAAAAACTCTGTTTTGAACTATTCAAACTGACAAAATGGGGTAAATAGCTCCGTGGTAACGCATCGGACTGTGGATCTTGAGATCCTCAGTTCGAATCCCACTGTCGACTGTTGCCAATTTAAATTTACCCCTGTGGTTCCCCCTCCACTAACAACCTTGGTGGCTATGACTTGAACGGCTGGTAACCGCATTTCATACGCAAAAATATATCACCTACCGAGATCTGCGTTAGCAGAGTGCCACACTCTTAATGGGTAAAAGGCGTAATGATATATTTATTTTATTTTTTTTATTCAAACTGACAAATTCATGTTTCTTTCGTGCGAAACGGCGATTTGTGAGAAATGACGATAAAATTGCTGTTTTAAACTTGCAAAAACATAGAAAAACGCTGTTTTGAACTATTCAAACTGACAAATTCATGTTTTTTTCGTGTGAAACGGCGATTTATGAGAAATGACGATAAAATTGCTGTTTTAAACTTGCAAAAACATAGAAAAACGCTGTTTTGAACTATTCAAACTGACAAATTCATGTTTCTTTCGTGCGGAACGGCGATTTATGAGAAATGACGATAAAATTGCTGTTTTAAACTTGCAAAAACATAGAAAAACGCTGTTTTGAACTATTCAAACTGACAAATTCATGCTTCTTTCGTGCGAAACGGCGATTTATGAGAAATGACGATAAAATTGCTGTTTTAAACTTGCAAAAACTTATCAAAACGCTGTTTTGAACTATTCAAACTGACAAATTCATGTTTCTTTCGTGCGAAACGGCGATTTATGAGAAATGACGATAAAATTGCTCTTTTAAACTTGCAAAAACATAGAAAAACGCTGTTTTCAACTATTCAAACTGACAAATTCATGTTTCTTTCGTGCGAAACGGCGATTTATGAGAAATGACGATAAAATTGCTGTTTTAAACTTGCAAAAACATAGAAAAACGCTGTTTTCAACTATTCAAACTGATAAATTCATGTTTCTTTCGTTCGAAACGGTGGATTTTTGTGAAATCACGATAAAACTGCTGTTTTTAACTTGCAAAAACATAGAAAAACGCTGTTTTGAACTATTCAAACTGACAAATTCGTGTTTCTTTCGTGTGAAATGGCGATTTTTGAGAAATGACGATAAAATTGCTCTTTTAAACTTGCAAAAACATAGAAAAACGCTGTTTTCAACTATTAAAACTGATAAATTCATGTTTCTTTCGTGCGAAACGGCGATTTATGAGAAATGACGATAAAATTGCTGTTTTAAAATTGCAAAAACATAGAAAAACGCTGTTTTGAACTATTCAAACTGACAATTTCATGTTTCTTTCGTGCGAAACGGCGATTTATTAGAAATGACGATAAAATTGCTGTTTTAAACTTGCAAAAACATAGAAAAACGCTGTTTTTAACTATTCAAACTGATAAATTCATGTTTCTTTCGTGCGAAACGGCGATTTATGAAAAATGACGATAAAATTGCTGTTTTAAACTTGCAAAAACATAGAAAAACGCTGTTTTGAACTATTCAAACTGACAAATTCATGTTTCTTTCGTGCGAAACGGCGATTTATGAGAAATGACGATAAAATTGCTCTTTTAAACTTGCAAAAACATAGAAAAACGCTGCTTTCAACTATTCAAACTGATAAATTCATGTTTCTTTCGTGCGAAACGGCGATTTATGAGAAATGACGATAAATCTGCTGTTTTAAACTTGCAAAAACATAGAAAAACGCTGTTTTGAACTATTCAAACTGACAAATTCATGTTTCTTTCGTGCGAAACGGCGATTTATGAGAAATGACGATAAAATTGCTGTTTTAAACTTGCAAAAACATAGAAAAACGCTGCTTTCAACTATTCAAACTGATAAATTCATGTTTCTTTCGTGCGAAACGGCGATTTATGAGAAATGACGATAAAATTGCTGTTTTAAAATTGCAAAAACATAGAAATACGCTGTTTTGAACTATTCAAACTGACAAATTCATGTTTCTTTCGTGCGAAACGGCGATTTATGAGAAATGACGATAAAATTGCTGTTTTAAACTTGCAAAAACATAGAAAAACGCTGTTTTCAACTATTCAAACTGATAAATTCATGTTTCTTTCGTGCGAAACGGCGATTTATGGGAAATGACGATAAAATTGCTGTTTTAAACTTGCAAAAACATAGAAAAACACTGTTTTCAACTATTCAAACTGATAACTTCAGGTTTCTTTCGTGGGAAACGGCGATTTATGAGAAATGACGATAAAATTGCTGTTTTAAACTTGCAAAAACATAGAAAAACGCTGTTTTGAACTATTCAAACTGACAATTTCATGTTTCTTTCGTGCAAAACGGCGATTTATTAGAAATGACGATAAAATTGCTGTTTTAAACTTGCAAAAACATAGAAAAACGCTGTTTTTAACTATTCAAACTGATAAATTCATGTTTCTTTCGTGCGAAACGGCGATTTATGAAAAATGACGATAAAATTGCTGTTTTAAACTTGCAAAAACATAGAAAAACGCTGTTTTGAACTATTCAAACTGACAAATTCATGTTTCTTTCGTGCGAAACGGCGATTTATGAGAAATGACGATAAAATTGCTCTTTTAAACTTGCAAAAACATAGAAAAACGCTGTTTTCAACTATTCAAACTGATAAATTCAAGTTTCTTTCGTGCGAAACGGCGATTTATGAGAATGGACGATAAAATTGCTGTTTTAAACTTGCAAAAACATAGAAAAACGCTGTTTTGAACTATTCAAACTGACAAATTCGTGTTTCTTTCGTGTGAAACGGCGATTTTTGAGAAATGACGATAAAATTGCTGTTTTAAACTTGCAAAAACATAGAAAAACGCTGTTTTCAACTATTCAAACTGATAAATTCATGTTTCTTTCGTTCGAAACGGTGGATTTTTGTGAAATCACGATAAAACTGCTGTTTTAAACTTGCAAAAACATAGAAAAACGCTGTTTTGAACTATTCAAACTGACAAATTCGAGTTTCTTTCGTGTGAAACGGCGATTTTTGAGAAATGACGATAAAATTGCTGTTTTAAACTTGCAAAAACATAGAAAAACGCTGTTTTGAACTATTCAAACTGACAATTTCATGTTTCTTTCGTGCAAAACGGCGATTTATTAGAAATGACGATAAAATTGCTCTTTTAAACTTGCAAAAACATAGAAAAACGCTGCTTTCAACTATTCAAACTGATAAATTCATGTTTCTTTCGTGCGAAACGGCGATTTATGAGAAATGACGATAAATCTGCTGTTTTAAACTTGCAAAAACATAGAAAAACGCTGTTTTGAACTATTCAAACTGACAAATTCATGTTTCTTTCGTGCGAAACGGCGATTTATGAGAAATGACGATAAAATTGCTGTTTTAAACTTGCAAAAACATAGAAAAACGCTGCTTTCAACTATTCAAACTGATAAATTCATGTTTCTTTCGTGCGAAACGGCGATTTATGAGAAATGACGATAAAATTGCTGTTTTAAAATTGCAAAAACATAGAAAAACGCTGTTTTGAACTATTCAAACTGACAAATTCATGTTTCTTTCGTGCGAAACGGCGATTTATGAGAAATGACGATAAAATTGCTGTTTTAAACTTGCAAAAACATAGAAAAACGCTGTTTTCAACTATTCAAACTGATAAATTCATGTTTCTTTCGTGCGAAACGGCGATTTATGGGAAATGACGATAAAATTGCTGTTTTAAACTTGCAAAAACATAGAAAAACACTGTTTTCAACTATTCAAACTGATAACTTCAGGTTTCTTTCGTGGGAAACGGCGATTTATGAGAAATGACGATAAAATTGCTGTTTTAAACTTGCAAAAACATAGAAAAACGCTGTTTTGAACTATTCAAACTGACAATTTCATGTTTCTTTCGTGCAAAACGGCGATTTATTAGAAATGACGATAAAATTGCTGTTTTAAACTTGCAAAAACATAGAAAAACGCTGTTTTTAACTATTCAAACTGATAAATTCATGTTTCTTTCGTGCGAAACGGCGATTTATGAAAAATGACGATAAAATTGCTGTTTTAAACTTGCAAAAACATAGCAAAACGCTGTTTTGAACTATTCAAACTGACAAATTCATGTTTCTTTCGTGCGAAACGGCGATTTATGAGAAATGACGATAAAATTGCTCTTTTAAACTTGCAAAAACATAGAAAAACGCTGTTTTCAACTATTCAAACTGATAAATTCAAGTTTCTTTCGTGCGAAACGGCGATTTATGAGAATGGACGATAAAATTGCTGTTTTAAACTTGCAAAAACATAGAAAAACGCTGTTTTGAACTATTCAAACTGACAAATTCGTGTTTCTTTCGTGTGAAACGGCGATTTTTGAGAAATGACGATAAAATTGCTGTTTTAAACTTGCAAAAACATAGAAAAACGCTGTTTTCAACTATTCAAACTGATAAATTCATGTTTCTTTCGTTCGAAACGGTGGATTTTTGTGAAATCACGATAAAACTGCTGTTTTAAACTTGCAAAAACATAGAAAAACGCTGTTTTGAACTACTCAAACTGACAAATTCGAGTTTCTTTCGTGTGAAACGGCGATTTTTGAGAAATGACGATAAAATTGCTGTTTTAAACTTGCAAAAACATAGAAAAACGCTGTTTTGAACTATTCAAACTGACAAAATGGGGTAAATAGCTCCGTGGTAACGCATCGGACTGTGGATCGTGAGATCCTCAGTTCGAATCCCACTGTCGACTGTTGCCAATTTAAATTTACCCCTGTGGTTCCCCCTCCACTAACAAACTTGGGGGCTATGACTTGAACGGCTGGTAACCGCATTTCATACGCAAAAATATATCACCTACCGAGATCTGCGTTAGCAGAGTGCCACACTCTTAATGGGTAAAAGGCGTAATGATATATTTATTTTATTTTTTTTATTCAAACTGACAAATTCATGTTTCTTTCGTGCGAAACGGCGATTTGTGAGAAATGACGATAAAATTGCTGTTTTCAACTTGCAAAAACATATAAAAACGCTGTTTTGAACTATTCAAACTGACAATTTCATGTTTCTTTCGTGCGAAACGGCGATTTCTAAGAAATGACGATAAAATTGCTGTTTTAAACTTGCAAAAACATAGAAAAACGCTGTTTTTAACTATTCAAACTGATAAATTCATGTTTCTTTCGTGCGAAACGGCGATTTATTAAAAATGATGATAAAATTGCTGTTTTACACTTGCAAAAACATTGAAAAACGCTGTTTTGAACTATTCAAACTGACAAATTCATGTTTCTTTCGTGCGAAACGGCGATTTATGAGAAATGACGATAAAATTGCTGTTTTAAACTTGCAAAAACATAGAAAAACGCTGTTTTCAACTATTCAACCTGATAAATTCGTGTTTCTTTCGTTCGAAACGGTGGATTTTTGTGAAAGCACGATAAAACTGCTGTTTTAAACTTGCAAAAACATAGAAAAACGCTGTTTTGAACTATTCAAACTGACAAATTCATGTTTTTTTCGTGTGAAACGGCGATTTATGAGAAATGACGATAAAACTGCTGTTTTAAACTTGCAAAAACATAGAAAAACGCTGTTTTGAACTATTCAAACTGACAAATTCATGTTTCTTTCGTGCGACACGGCGATTTATGAGAAATGACGATAAAACTGCTGTTTTAAACTTGCAAAAACATAGAAAAACGCTGTTTTCAACTATTCAAACTGATAAATTCATGTTTCTTGCGTGCGAAACGGCGATTAATGAGAAATGACGATAAAATTGCTGTTTTAAACTTGCAAAAACATAGAAAAACGCTGTTTTCAACTATTCAAACTGATAAATTCATGTTTCTTTCGTGTGAAACGGCGATTTATGAGAAATGACGATAAAATTGCTGTTTTAAACTTGCAAAAACATAGAAAAACGCTGTTTTTAACTATTCAAACTGATAAATTCATGTTTCTTTCGTTAGAAACGGCGATTTATGAAAAATGACGATAAAATTGCTGTTTTACACTTGCAAAAACATAGAAAAACGCTGTTTTGAACTATTCAAACTGACAAATTCATGTTTCTTTCATGCGAAACGGCGATTTATGAGAAATGACGATAAAATTGCTGTTTTAAACTTGCAAAAACATAGAAAAACGCTGTTTTCAACTATTCAAACTGATAAATTCATGTTTCCTTCGTTCGAAAGGGTGGATTTTTGTGAAATCACGATAAAACTACTGTTTTTAACTTGCAAAAAACATAGAAAAACGCTGTTTTGAACTATTCAAACTGACAAATTCGTGTTTCTTTCGTGTGAAACGGCGATTTTTGAGAAATGACGATAAAATTGCTGTTTTAAACTTGCAAAAACATAGAAAAACGCTGTTTTGAACTATTTAAACTGACAAATTCCTGCTTCTTTCGTGCGAAACGGCAATTTATGAGAAATGACGATAAAATTGCTGTTTTAAACTTGCAAAAACATAGAAAAACCCTGTTTTGAACTATTCAAACTGACAAATTCATATTTCTTTCGTGCGAAAGGGCGATTTATGAGAAATGACGATAAAATTGCTGTTTTAACCTTCCTGTACTGTTCATTTCTTACCTACACTTGTACTGCTCGGGTCATATTGACCCATTTGGGACTTTATGCTAAATAAATGCGTTTTAGGGTAAATATGATGTATAATTCATACTGGTTTGAAAGGTATTAAAAATATTTGAAGTTTTTTATGCACAAAAATATTTATTATATCAATTTACAACAATATAATTAATGTTTGCAATTATCACAAATAATAATTGAGTGTTTCGGACAAACGTATTTTTTGCAAATATGACATACTGTCTTATACTTATTATCACTTTTGATACACTTCACACATCTACCTCTTTTATTTGACGATGTATGTGCAGCGCTTGTAGTAGCAATGTTGTCAATATCTTGTATACGTTGCACTATTGCAGCAGAAATTTGGTTTCTAGGTTTCGCCACTCTTCTTCCAATTTCTGAATTGATAAGACTTTTTCCAAGTTCTTCAATGCATAGTCGACGTTTATACAATTTATGTTTGTTCCAGTCGGATTGATTTCACGCCATAGAACAAAAGCGTTCTCCGCTGATATATCTAGCATATTGTAAAATAATATCATTGGCCAGCGCTGGCTCATTCTTTTTGTAGTGTACGTCGCTACCAGCTTGTCTAAGGTATCTACAGCACCTTTTGTAGCATTATAATCTAGGATTGCTTGTGGTTTCTTATCGTTTATCTCTGTAATCTCTTTAGTTGTGTGAAGTGTACTCATGAGTAAAACTACTTTTTTTTTTTTTTGTATGTACGACAAAACACACATGTCTTTCGTAAATGCAAATTTGGACGAATGAACCTCAACCTTCTTACAATCAGCTATTCCAATGGATAACTCGGGTTTGTTCTTTCGAACGGTACCTAACATAGTCATATTTCGTTTCAATAAAAGCTGTCCCAATTGATAAGATGTAAAGAAATTATCGCAAGTTAAATTTCTTCCTTGTAAGTTTTGCGCCAAATCGCTAACTACTCGACAACCCTGATTTTTTTCGGGTTGTTCTCCTGGTAGTTTACCCGTATAGACTTGCATATTCCATGCATAGCTGGAAGTAGCATCGCATAGTGCCCATACCTTGATTCCATATTTCGCCGGCTTACTGGGAATATATTGTTTGAATGGGCATCTGCCACGAAAACCTACCATTTGCTCATATCCACAGTAACGTTTTCTCCAGGGTTTTAACATTTCGGCAAGTTTTTTACCCAATGATCCCAAACTACTCGAATCGCAGCTAATTTATCCTTTATTCTGCGCTCTGGCCTGTCATCACGGTTATCAAATCTTACAACACGTGTGAGATTATTAAAAATTTCTAAGGACATAGTTGCACAAAAAATAGGACGCCCGCTATCTTTGTCCCATAAACTTTGCAAAGACTCACCATGCGATTTATACACCCCAGCCAACAAGAGTAAACCAAAATATGCCTCTAAAGTGATGTCATCAATTTCTTTCCATTCTTCACCGAACACCCGTTTTCCTTCTATATTTGTCATTTTCTTTATAGTACCCAAAATGGTTCTTGGCATTAGCAAATCGAAACTTGATTTTATATCGGATATGCGACTAGTAGCATAAACGGTTGGTCCTGGTACTGTTTTCATGACATTTGCAGCACCATGACGCCCCCTATTTTCCGCTGAACTCAAACTCCAACATATCGAATTATTTTTGGAATATATTACATTAGTGATTACTTCTTCCTCGTCTCCCGTTGGGTTTGCCACAGCAGCAGTAATTTTTGGGGCAAGCGTTTCGTTATCATCCGAAGTTTCATCAGAATGGACGGCATCATCTTCTTCGTAAACTGAATCTTCATCTATTTCTGAAATCTCTTCGTAAAAATCTTCATCTTCCAATATTTTTCTCAACTCATCGTCACTAAGTGCTCTTGTTTCGTTATTCATTCTAATAAATTATTATAATTGTAAATACATAAATTTGTCAACTATAATTTTTTTATAACTTACTTATGTTACTTATGAATCTTTCTACTGTAAGAACCAAATAATACTACCGTAAAACAAACCAGAATAATGTATCACAGCGATTCACTATGCACAAACACGTCGAAACAAAGGTTATTCGGTAAAATAATACCAAGGGTCATATTGACCCGAACGTAACGAATGTCACTTTTCAATTTTCGTAAAAACTGTTATAAATATATATTTAAATTGTATTGTAAACGGTAATATACTATGAAATATTAATTGTCTTAAAAGCGCATAAATGTAGAATTAATTAAAACAATAATGCAGCAATTTAAAGTCGCGTTTAGGTCACATAGACCCGAGCAGTGTAGGAAGGTTAAACTTGCAAAAACATAGAAAAACGTTGTTTTCAACTATTCAAACTGATAAATTCATGTTTCTTTCGTGCGAAACGGCGATTTATGAGAAATGACGATAAAATTGCTGTTTTAAACATGCAAAAACATAGAAAAACGCTGTTTTGAACTATTCAAACTGACAATTTCATGTTTCTTTCGTGCGAAACGGCGATTTATGAGAAATGACGATAAATCTGCTGTTTTAAACTTGCAAAAACATAGAAAAACGCTGTTTTCAACAATTTAAACTGATAAATTCATGTTTCTTTCGTGCGAAACGGCGATTTATGAGAAATGATGATAAAATTGCTGTTTTAAACTTGCAAAAACATAGAAAAACGCTGTTTTCAACTATTCAAACTGATAACTTCAGGTTTCTTTCGTGCGAAACGGCGATTTATGAGAAATGACGATAAAATTGCTGTTTTAAACTTGCAAAAACATAGAAAAACGCTGTTTTGAACTATTCAAACTGACAAATTCATGTTTCTTTCGTGCGAAACGGCGATTTATGAGAAATGACGATAAAATTGCTCTTTTAAACTTGCAAAAACATAGAAAAACGCTGTTTTCAACTATTCAAACTGACAAATTCATGTTTCTTTCGTGCGAAACGGCGATTTATGAGAAATGACGATAAAATTGCTGTTTTAAACTTGCAAAAACATAGAAGAACGCTGTTTTCAACTATTCAAACTGATAAATTCATGTTTCTTTCGTGCGAAACGGCGATTTATGAGAAATGATGATAAAATTGCTGTTTTAAACTTGCAAAAACATAGAAAAACGCTGTTTTGAACTATTCAAACTGACAAATTCATGTTTCTTTCGTGCGAAACGGCGATTTATGAGAAATGACGATAAAATTGCTCTTTTAAACTTGCAAAAACATAGAAAAACGCTGTTTTCAACTATTCAAACTGATAAATTCATGTTTCTTTCGTTGTTCGAAACGGAGGATTTTTGTGAAATCACGATAAATCTGCTGTTTTAAACTTGCAAAAATATAGAAAAACGCTGTTTTCAACTATTCAAACTGATAAATTCATGTTTCTTTCGTGTGAAACGGCGATTTATGAGAAATGACGATAAAATTGCTGTTTTAAACTTGCAAAAACATAGAAAAACGATGTTTTCAACTATTCAAACTGATAAATTCATGTTTCCTTCGTTCGAAACGGTGGATTTTTGTGAAATCACGATAAAACTGCTGTTTTTAACTTGCAAAAAACATAGAAAAACGCTGTTTTGAACTATTCAAACTGACAAATTCGTGTTTCTTTCGTGTGAAACGGCGATTTTTGAGAAATGACGATAAAATTGCTGTTTTAAACTTGCAAAAACATAGAAAAACGCTGTTTTGAACTATTCAAACTGACAAATTCGTGTTTCTTTCGTGTGAAACGGCGATTTTTGAGAAATGACGATAAAATTGCTGTTTTAAACTTGCAAAAATATAGAAAAACGCTGTTTTGAACTATTCAAACTGACAAATTCGAGTTTTTTTCGTGTGAAACGGCGATTTTTGAGAAATGACGATAAAATTGCTGTTTTAAACTTGCAAATACATAAAAAATGCTGTTTTTAACTATTCAAACTGATAAATTCATGTTTCTTTCGTTAGAAACGGTGGATTTTTGTGAAATCACGATAAATCTGCTGTTTTAAACTTGCAAAAATATAGAAAAACGCTGTTTTCAACTATTCAAACTGATAAATTCATGTTTCTTTCGTGTGAAACGGCGATTTATGAGAAATGACGATAAAATTGCTGTTTTAAACTTGCAAAAACATAGAAAAACGATGTTTTCAACTATTCAAACTGATAAATTCATGTTTCCTTCGTTCGAAACGGTGGATTTTTGTGAAATCACGATAAAACTGCTGTTTTTAACTTGCAAAAAACATAGAAAAACGCTGTTTTGAACTATTCAAACTGACAAATTCGTGTTTCTTTCGTGTGAAACGGCGATTTTTGAGAAATGACGATAAAATTGCTGTTTTAAACTTGCAAAAACATAGAAAAACGCTGTTTTGAACTATTCAAACTGACAAATTCGTGTTTCTTTCGTGTGAAACGGCGATTTTTGAGAAATGACGATAAAATTGCTGTTTTAAACTTGCAAAAATATAGAAAAACGCTGTTTTGAACTATTCAAACTGACAAATTCGAGTTTTTTTCGTGTGAAACGGCGATTTTTGAGAAATGACGATAAAATTACTGTTTTAAACTTGCAAAAACATAGCAAAACGCTGTTTTGAACTATTCAAACTGACAAATTCATGTTTCTTTCGTGCGAAACGGCGATTTATGAGAAATGACGATAAAATTGCTCTTTTAAACTTGCAAAAACATAGAAAAACGCTGTTTTCAACTATTCAAACTGACAAATTCATGTTTCTTTCGTGCGAAACGGCGATTTATGAGAAATGACGATAAAATTGCTGTTTTAAACTTGCAAAAACATAGAAAAACGCTGTTTTGAACTATTCAAACTGACAAATTTATGTTTCTTTCATGCGAAACGGCGATTTATGAGAAATGACGATAAAATTGCTCTTTTAAACTTGCAAAAACATAGAAAAACGCTGTTTTCAACTATTCAAACTGATAAATTCATGTTTCTTGCGTGCGAAACGGCGATTTATGAGAAATGACGATAAAATTGCTGTTTTAAACTTGCAAAAACATAGAAAAACGCTGTTTTCAAATATTCAAACTGATAAATTCATGTTTCTTTCGTGTGAAACGGCGATTTATGAGAAATGACGATAAAATTGCTGTTTTAAACTTGCAAAAACATAGAAAAACGCTGTTTTGAACTATTCAAACTGATAAATTCATGTTTCTTTCGTGCGAAACGGCGATTTATGAAAAATGACGATAAAATTGCTGTTTTACACTTGCAAAAACATAGAAAAACGCTGTTTTGAACTATTCAAACTGACAAATTCATGTTTCTTTCATGCGAAACGGCGATTTATGAGAAATGACGATAAAATTGCTCTTTTAAACTTGCAAAAACATAGAAAAACGCTGTTTTGAACTATTCAAACTGACAAATTCCTGCTTCTTTCGTGCGAAACGGCGATTTATGAGAAATGACGATAAAATTGCTGTTTTAAACTTGCAAAAACATAGAAAACCCCTGTTTTGAACTATTCAAACTGACAAATTCATATTTTTTTCGTGCGAAAGGGCGATTTATGAGAAATGACGATAAAATTGCTGTTTTAAACTTGCAAAAACATAGAAAAACGCTGTTTTCAATTATTCAAACTGATAAATTCATGTTTCTTTCGTGCGAAACGGCGATTTATGAGAAATGACGATAAAATTGCTGTTTTAAACATGCAAAAACATAGAAAAACGCTGTTTTGAACTATTCAAACTGACAATTTCATGTTTCTTTCGTGCGAAACGGCGATTTATGAGAAATGACGATAAATCTGCTGTTTTAAACTTGCAAAAACATAGAAAAACGCTGTTTTCAACAATTTAAACTGATAAATTCATGTTTCTTTCGTGCGAAACGGCGATTTATGAGAAATGACGATAAAATTGCTCTTTTAAACTTGCAAAAACATAGAAAAACGCTGTTTTCAACTATTCAAACTGACAAATTCATGTTTCTTTCGTGCGAAACGGCGATTTATGAAAAATGACGATAAAATTGCTGTTTTAAACTTGCAAAAATATAGAAGAACGCTGTTTTCAACTATTCAAACTGATAAATTCATGTTTCTTTCGTGCGAAACGGCGATTTATGAGAAATGATGATAAAATTGCTGTTTTAAACTTGCAAAAACATAGAAAAACGCTGTTTTCAACTATTTAAACTGATAACTTCAGGTTTCTTTCGTGCGAAACGGCGATTTATGAGAAATAATGATAAAATTGCTGTTTTAAACTTGCAAAAACATAGAAAAACGCTGTTTTCAACTATTCAAACTGATAACTTCAGGTTTCTTTTGTGCGAAACGGCGATTTATGAGAAATGACGATAAAATTGCAGTTTTAAACTTGCAAAAACATAGAAAAACGCTGTTTTGAACTATTCAAACTGACAAATTCATGTTTCTTTCGTGCGAAACGGCGATTTATGAGAAATGACGATAAAATTGCTCTTTTAAACTTGCAAAAACATAGAAAAACGCTGTTTTCAACTATTCAAACTGATAAATTCATGTTTCTTTCAATCGAAACGGAGGATTTTTGTGAAATCACGATAAAACTGCTGTTTTTAACTTGCAAAAACATAGAAAAACGCTGTTTTGAACTATTCAAACTGACAAATTCGTGTTTCTTTTGTGCGAAACGGCGATTTATTAGAAATGACGATAAAATTGCTGTTTTAAACTTGCAAAAACATAGAAAAACGCTGTTTTGAACTATTCAAACTGACAAATTCATGTTTCTTTCGTGCGAAACGGCGATTTATGAGAAATGACGATAAAATTGCTCTTTTAAACTTGCAAAAACATAGAAAAACGCTGTTTTCAACTATTCAAACTGACAAATTCATGTTTCTTTCGTGCGAAACGGCGATTTATGAGTAATGACGATAAAATTGCTGTTTTAAACTTGCAAAAACATAGAAAAACGCTGTTTTCAACTATTCAAACTGATAAATTCATGTTTCTTTCGTGCGAAACGGCGATTTATGAGAAATGATGATAAAATTGCTGTTTTAAACTTGCAAAAACATAGAAAAACGCTGTTTTCAACTATTCAAACTGATAACTTCAGGTTTCTTTCGTGCGAAACGGCGATTTATGAGAAATGACGATAAAATTGCAGTTTTAAACTTGCAAAAACATAGAAAAACGCTGTTTTGAACTATTCAAACTGACAAATTCATGTTTCTTTCGTGCGAAACGGCGATTTATGAGAAATGACGATAAAATTGCTCTTTTAAACTTGCAAAAACATAGAAAAACGCTGTTTTCAACTATTCAAACTGATAAATTCATGTTTCTTTCGTTCGAAACGGAGGATTTTTGTGAAATCACGATAAAACTGCTGTTTTTAACTTGCAAAAACATAGAAAAACGCTGTTTTGAACTATTCAAACTGACAAATTCGTGTTTCTTTCGTGTGAAACGGCGATTTTTGAGAAATGACGATAAAATTGCTGTTTTAAACTTGCAAAAACATAGAAAAACGCTGTTTTGAACTATTCAAACTGACAAATTCATGCTTCTTTCGTGCGAAACGGCGATTTATGAGAAATGACGATAAAATTGCTGTTTTAAACTTGCAAAAACATAGAAAAACGCTGTTTTGAACTATTCAAACTGACAATTTCATGTTTCTTTCGTGCGAAACGGCGATTTATGAGAAATGACGATAAATCTACTGTTTTAAACTTGCAAAAACATAGAAAAACGCTGTTTTCAACTATTTAAACTGATAAATTCATGTTTCTTTCGTGCGAAACGGCGATTTATGAGAAATGACGATAAAATTGCTGTTTTAAACTTGCAAAAACATAGAAAAACGCTGTTTTGAACTATTCAAACTGACAAATTCATGTTTCTTTCGTGCGAAACGGCGATTTATGAGAAATGACGATAAAATTGCTGTTTTAAACTTGCAAAAACATAGAAAAACGCATTTTTCAACTATTCAAACTGATAAATTCATGTTTCTTTCGTGCGAAACGGCGTTTTATGAGAAATGACGGTAAAATTGCTGTTTTAAACTTGCAAAAACATAGAAAAACGCTGTTTTGAACTATTCAAACTGACAATTTCATGTTTCTTTCGTGCGAAACGGCGATTTATGAGAAATGACGGTAAATCTGCTGTTTTAAACTTGCAAAAACATAGAAAAACGCTGTTTTCATCAATTTAAACTGATAAATTCATATTTCTTTCATGCAAAACGGCGATTTATGAGAAATGACGATAAAATTGCTGTTTTAAACTTGCAAAAACATAGAAAAACGCTGTTTTGAACTATTCAAACTGACAAATTCATGTTTCTTTCGTGCGAAACGGCGATTTATGAGAAATGACGATAAAATTGCTCTTTTAAACTTGCAAAAACATAGAAAAACGCTGTTTTCAACTATTCAAACTGATAAATTCATGTTTCTTTCGTGTGAAACGGCGATTTATGAGAAATGACGATAAAATTGCTGTTTTAAACTTGCAAAAACATAGAAAAACGCTGTTTTGAACTATTCAAACTGATAAATTCATGTTTCTTTCGTGCGAAACGGCGATTTATGAAAAATGACGATAAAATTTCTGTTTTACACTTGCAAAAACATAGAAAAACGCTGTTTTGAACTATTCAAACTGACAAATTCATGTTTCTTTCATGCGAAACGGCGATTTATGAGAAATGACGATAAAATTGCTGTTTTAAACTTGCAAAAACATAGAAAAACGCTGTTTTCAACTATTCAAACTGATAAATTCATGTTTCTTTCGTTCGAAACGGTGGATTTTTGTGAAATCACGTTAAATCTGCTGTTTTAAACTTGCAAAAACATAGAAAAACGCTGTTTTGAACTATTCAAACTGACAAATTCGTGTTTCTTTCGTGTGAAACGGCGATTTTTGAGAAATGACGATAAAATTGCTGTTTTAAACTTGCAAAAACATAGAAAAACGCTGTTTTGAACTATTCAAACTGACAAATTCCTGCTTCTTTCGTGCGAAACGGCGATTTATGAGAAATGACGATAAAATTGCTGTTTTAAACTTGCAAAAACATAGAAAAACCCTGTTTTGAACTATTCAAACTGACAAATTCATATTTCTTTCGTGCGAAAGGGCGATTTATGAGAAATGACGATAAAATTGCTGTTTTAAACTTGCAAAAACATAGAAAAACGCATTTTTCAACTATTCAAACTGATAAATTCATGTTTCTTTCGTGCGAAACGGCGTTTTATGAGAAATGACGGTAAAATTGCTGTTTTAAACTTGCAAAAACATAGAAAAACGCTGTTTTGAACTATTCAAACTGACAAATTCATGTTTCTTTCGTGCGAAACGGCGATTTATAAGAAATGACGATAAAATTGCTGTTTTAAACTTGAAAAAACATAGAAAAACACTGTTTTCAACTATTCAAACTGATAACTTCAGGTTTCTTTCGTGCGAAACGGCGATTTATGAGAAATGACGATAAAATTGCTGTTTTAAACTTGCAAAAACATAGAAAAACGCTGTTTTCAACTATTCAAACTGACAAATTCATGTTTCTTTCGTGCGAAACGGCGATTTATGAGAAATGACGATAAAACTGCTGTTTTTAACTTGCAAAAACATATAAAAACGCTGTTTTGAACTATTAAAACTGACAAATTCGTGTTTCTTTCGTGTGAAATGGCGATTTTTGAGAAATGACGATAAAATTGCTGTTTTAAACTTGCAAAAACATAGAAAAACGCTGTTTTGAACTATTCAAACTGACAAATTCATGCTTCTTTTGTGCGAAACGGCGAGTTATGAGAAATGACGATAAAATTGCTGTTTTAAACTTGCAAAAACATAGAAAAACGCTGTTTTGAACTATTCAAACTGACAAATTCATGTTTCTTTCGTGCAATACGGCGATTTGTGAGAAATGACGATAAAATTGCTGTTTTAAACTTGCAAAAACATAGAAAAACGCTGTTTTGAACTATTCAAACTGACAAATTCATGTTTCTTTCGTGCGAAACGGCGATTTATGAGAAATGACGATAAAATTGCTGTTTTAAACTTGCAAAAACATAGAAAAACGCTGTTTTGGACTATTCAAACTGACAAATTCATGTTTCTTTCGTGCGAAACGGCGATTTATGAGAAATGACAATAAAATTGCTGTTTTAAACTTGCAAAAACATAGATAAACGCTGTTTTGAACTATTCAAACTGACAAATTCATGTTTCTTTCGTGCGAAACGGCGATTTATGAGAAATGACGATAAAATTGCTGTTTTAAACTTGCAAAAACATAGAAAAACGCTGTTTTGAACTATTCAAACTGACAAATTCATGTTTCTTTCGTGCGAAACGGCGATTTATGAGAAATGACGATAAAACTGCTGTTTTAAACTTGCAAAAACATAGAAAAACGCTGTTTTCAACTATTCAAACTGATAAATTCATGTTTCTTTCGTGCGAAACGGCGATTTATGAGAAATGACGATAAAATTGCTGTTTTAAACTTGCAAAAACATAGAAAAACGCTGTTTTGAACTATTCAAACTAACAGTTTCATGTTTCTTTCGTGCGAAACGGCGATTTATGAGAAATGACAATAAAATTGCTGTTTTAAACTTGCAAAAACATAGATAAACGCTGTTTTGAACTATTCAAACTGACAAATTCATGTTTCTTTCGTGCGAAACGGCGATTTATGAGAAATGACGATAAAATTACTGTTTTAAACTTGCAAAAACATAGCAAAACGCTGTTTTGAACTATTCAAACTGACAAA
The DNA here is from genome assembly GCA_963942605.1 of Poecilus cupreus. NCBI lineage: Eukaryota > Metazoa > Arthropoda > Insecta > Coleoptera > Carabidae > Poecilus > Poecilus cupreus. Next base: position 14,287 of record CAWWDY010000740.1, on the reverse strand, counting down.
TTCATGTTTCTTTCGTGCGAAACGGCGATTTATGAGAAATGACGATAAAACTGCTGTTTTAAACTTGCAAAAACATAGAAAAACGCTGTTTTCAACTATTCAAACTGATAAATTCATGTTTCTTGCGTGCAAAACGGCGATTTATGAGAAATGACGATAAAATTGCTGTTTTAAACTTGCAAAAACATAGAAAAACGCTGTTTTGAACTATTCAAACTAACAGTTTCATGTTTCTTTCGTGCGAAACGGCGATTTATGAGAAATGACGATAAAATTGCTGTTTTAAACTTGCAAATACATAGAAAAATGCTGTTTTTAACTATTCAAACTGATAAATTCATGTTTCTTTCGTTCGAAACGGTGGATTTTTGTGAAATCACGATAAATCTGCTGTATTAAACTTGCAAAAATATAGAAAAACGCTGTTTTGAACTATTCAAACTGACAAATTCGAGTTTTTTTCGTGTGAAACGGCGATTTTTGAGAAATGACGATAAAATTACTGTTTTACACTTGCAAAACATAGAAAAACGCTGTTTTGAACTATTCAAACTGACAAATTCATGTTTCTTTCATGCGAAACGGCGATTTATGAGAAATGACGATAAAATTGCTGTTTTAAACTTGCAAAAACATAGAAAAACGCTGTTTTCAACTATTCAAACTGATAAATTCATGTTTCCTTCGTTCGAAACGGTGGATTTTTGTGAAATCACGATAAAACTGCTGTTTTTAACTTGCAAAAAACATAGAAAAACGCTGTTTTGAACTACTCAAACTGACAAATTCGTGTTTCTTTCGTGTGAAACGGCGATTTTTGAGAAATGACGATAAAATTGCTGTTTTAAACTTGCAAAAACATAGAAAAACGCTGTTTTGAACTATTCAAACTGACAAATTCCTGCTTCTTTCGTGCGAAACGGCGATTTATGAGAAATGACGATAAAATTGCTGTTTTAAACTTGCAAAAACATAGAAAAACCCTGTTTTGAACTATTCAAACTGACAAATTCATATTTCTTTCGTGCGAAAGGGCGATTTATGAGAAATGACGATAAAATTGCTGTTTAAAACTTGCAAAAACATAGAAAAACGCTGTTTTCAACTATTCAAACTGAAAAATTCATGTTTCTTTCGTGCGAAACGGCGATTTATGAGAAATGACGATAAAATTGCTGTTTTAAACATGCAAAAACATAGAAAAACGCTGTTTTGAACTATTCAAACTGACAATTTCATGTTTCTTTCGTGCGAAACGGCGATTTATGAGAAATGACGATAAATCTGCTGTTTTAAACTTGCAAAAACATAGAAAAACGCTGTTTTCAACAATTTAAACTGATAAATTCATGTTTCTTTCGTGCGAAACGGCGATTTATGAGAAATGATGATAAAATTGCTGTTTTAAACTTGCAAAAACATAGAAAATCGCTGTTTTCAACTATTCAAACTGATAACTTCAGGTTTCTTTCGTGCGAAACGGCGATTTATGAGAAATGACGATAAAATTGCTGTTTTAAACTTGCAAAAACATAGAAAAACGCTGTTTTGAACTATTCAAACTGACAAATTCATGTTTCTTTCGTGCGAAACGGCGATTTATGAGAAATGACGATAAAATTGCTCTTTTAAACTTGAAAAAACATAGAAAAACGCTGTTTTCAACTATTCAAACTGATAAATTCATGTTTCTTGCGTGCGAAACGGCGATTTATGAGAAATGACGATAAAATTGCTGTTTTAAACTTGCAAAAACATAGAAAAACGCTGTTTTGAACTATTCAAACTGATAAATTCATGTTTCTTTCGTGCGAAACGGCGATTTATGAAAAATGACGATAAAATTGCTGTTTTACACTTGCAAAACATAGAAAAACGCTGTATTGAACTATTCAAACTGACAAATTCATGTTTCTTTCATGCGAAACGGCGATTTATGAGAAATGACGATAAAATTGCTGTTTTAAACTTGCAAAAACATAGAAAAACGCTGTTTTCAACTATTCAAACTGATAAATTCATGTTTCCTTCGTTCGAAACGGTGGATTTTTGTGAAATCACGATAAAACTGCTGTTTTTAACTTGCAAAAAACATAGAAAAACGCTGTTTTGAACTATTCAAACTGACAAATTCGTGTTTCTTTCGTGTGAAACGGCGATTTTTGAGAAATGACGATAAAATTGCTGTTTTAAACTTGCAAAAACATAGAAAAACCCTGTTTTGAACTATTCAAACTGACAAATTCATATTTCTTTCGTGCGAAAGGGCGATTTATGAGAAATGACGATAAAATTGCTGTTTTAAACATGCAAAAACATAGAAAAACGCTGTTTTGAACTATTCAAACTGACAATTTCATGTTTCTTTCGTGCGAAACGGCGATTTATGAGAAATGACGATAAATCTGCTGTTTTAAACTTGCAAAAACATAGAAAAACGCTGTTTTCAACAATTTAAACTGATAAATTCATGTTTCTTTCGTGCGAAACGGCGATTTATGAGAAATAATGATAAAATTGCTGTTTTAAACTTGCAAAAACATAGAAAATCGCTGTTTTCAACTATTCAAACTGATAACTTCAGGTTTCTTTCGTGCGAAACGGCGATTTATGAGAAATGACGATAAAATTGCTGTTTTAAACTTGCAAAAACATAGAAAAACGCTGTTTTGAACTATTCAAACTGACAAATTCATGTTTCTTTCGTGCGAAACGGCGATTTATGAGAAATGACGATAAAATTGCTCTTTTAAACTTGAAAAAACATAGAAAAACGCTGTTTTCAACTATTCAAACGGATAAATTCATGTTTCTTGCGTGCGAAACGGCGATTTATGAGAAATGACGATAAAATTGCTGTTTTAAACTTGCAAAAACATAGAAAAACGCTGTTTTGAACTATTCAAACTGATAAATTCATGTTTCTTTCGTGCGAAACGGCGATTTATGAAAAATGACGATAAAATTGCTGTTTTACACTTGCAAAACATAGAAAAACGCTGTATTGAACTATTCAAACTGACAAATTCATGTTTCTTTCATGCGAAACGGCGATTTATGAGAAATGACGATAAAATTGCTGTTTTAAACTTGCAAAAACATAGAAAAACGCTGTTTTCAACTATTCAAACTGATAAATTCATGTTTCCTTCGTTCGAAACGGTGGATTTTTGTGAAATCACGATAAAACTGCTGTTTTTAACTTGCAAAAAACATAGAAAAACGCTGTTTTGAACTATTCAAACTGACAAATTCGTGTTTCTTTCGTGTGAAACGGCGATTTTTGAGAAATGACGATAAAATTGCTGTTTTAAACTTGCAAAAACATAGAAAAACGCTGTTTTGAACTATTTAAACTGACAAATTCCTGCTTCTTTCGTGCGAAACGGCGATTTATGAGAAATGACGATAAAATTGCTGTTTTAAACTTGCAAAAACATAGAAAAACCCTGTTTTGAACTATTCAAACTGACAAATTCATATTTCTTTCGTGCGAAAGGGCGATTTATGAGAAATGACGATAAAATTGCTGTTTTAAACTTGCAAAAACATAGAAAAACGCTGTTTTCAACTATTCAAACTGATAAATTCATGTTTTGTTTCGTGCGAAACGGCGATTTATGAGAAATGACGATAAAATTGCTGTTTTAAACATGCAAAAACATAGAAAAACGCTGTTTTGAACTATTCAAACTGACAATTTCATGTTTCTTTCGTGCGAAACGGCGATTTATGAGAAATGACGATAAATCTGCTGTTTTAAACTTGCAAAAACATAGAAAAACGCTGTTTTCAACAATTTAAACTGATAAATTCATGTTTCTTTCGTGCGAAACGGCGATTTATGAGAAATGATGATAAAATTGCTGTTTTAAACTTGCAAAAACATAGAAAAACGCTGTTTTCAACTATTCAAACTGATAACTTCAGGTTTCTTTCGTGCGAAACGGCGATTTATGAGAAATGACGATAAAATTGCTGTTTTAAACTTGCAAAAACATAGAAAAACACTGTTTTCAACTATTCAAACTGATAACTTCAGGTTTCTTTCGTGCGAAACGGCGATTTATGAGAAATGACGATAAAATTGCTGTTTTAAACTTGCAAAAACATAGAAAAACGCTGTTTTCAACTATTTTAACTGACAAATTCATGTTTCTTTCGTGCGAAACGGCGATTTATGAGAAATGACGATAAAATTGCTGTTTTAAACTTGCAAAAACATAGAAAAACGCTGTTTTGAACTATTCAAACTGACAAATTTATGTTTCCTACGTGCGAAACGGCGATTTATGAGAAATGACGATAAAATTGCTGTTTTAAACTTGCAAAAACATATAAAAACGCTGTTTTGAACTATTCAAACTGACAAATTCATGTTTCTTTCGTGCGAAACGGCGATTTATGAGAAATGACGATAAAATTGCTCTTTTAAACTTGCAAAAACATAGAAAAGCGCTGTTTTCAATTATTCAAACTGACAAATTCATGTTTCTTTCCTGCGAAACGGCGATTTATGAGAAATGACGATAAAATTGCTGTTTTAAACTTGCAAAAACATAGAAAAACGCTGTTTTGAACTATTCAAACTGACAAATTCCTGCTTCTTTCGTGCGAAACGGCGATTTATGAGAAATGACGATAAAATTGCTGTTTTAAACTTGCAAAAACATAGAAAAACCCTGTTTTGAACTATTCAAACTGACAAATTCATATTTCTTTCGTGCGAAAGGGCGATTTATGAGAAATGACGATAAAATTGCTGTTTTAAACTTGCAAAAACATAGAAAAACGCATTTTTCAACTATTCAAACTGATAAATTCATGTTTCTTTCGTGCGAAACGGCGTTTTATGAGAAATGACGGTAAAATTGCTGTTTTAAACTTGCAAAAACATAGAAAAACGCTGTTTTGAACTATTCAAACTGACAAATTCATGTTTCTTTCGTGCGAAACGGCGATTTATAAGAAATGACGATAAAATTGCTGTTTTAAACTTGAAAAAACATAGAAAAACACTGTTTTCAACTATTCAAACTGATAACTTCAGGTTTCTTTCGTGCGAAACGGCGATTTATGAGAAATGACGATAAAATTGCTGTTTTAAACTTGCAAAAACATAGAAAAACGCTGTTTTCAACTATTCAAACTGACAAATTCATGTTTCTTTCGTGCGAAACGGCGATTTATGAGAAATGACGATAAAACTGCTGTTTTTAACTTGCAAAAACATATATAAACGCTGTTTTGAACTATTAAAACTGACAAATTCGTGTTTCTTTCGTGTGAAATGGCGATTTTTGAGAAATGACGATAAAATTGCTGTTTTAAACTTGCAAAAACATAGAAAAACGTTGTTTTGAACTATTCAAACTGACAAATTCATGCTTCTTTTGTGCGAAACGGCGAGTTATGAGAAATGACGATAAAATTGCTGTTTTAAACTTGCAAAAACATAGAAAAACGCTGTTTTGAACTATTCAAACTGACAAATTCATGTTTCTTTCGTGCAATACGGCGATTTGTGAGAAATGACGATAAAATTGCTGTTTTAAACTTGCAAAAACATAGAAAAACGCTGTTTTGAACTATTCAAACTGACAAATTCATGTTTCTTTCGTGCGAAACGGCGATTTATGAGAAATGACGATAAAATTGCTGTTTTAAACTTGCAAAAACATAGAAAAACGCTGTTTTGGACTATTCAAACTGACAAATTCATGTTTCTTTCGTGCGAAACGGCGATTTATGAGAAATGACAATAAAATTGCTGTTTTAAACTTGCAAAAACATAGATAAACGCTGTTTTGAACTATTCAAATTGACAAATTCATGTTTCTTTCGTGCGAAACGGCGATTTATGAGAAATGACGATAAAATTGCTGTTTTAAACTTGCAAAAACATAGAAAAACGCTGTTTTGAACTATTCAAACTGACAAATTCATGTTTCTTTCGTGCGAAACGGCGATTTATGAGAAATGACGATAAAACTGCTGTTTTAAACTTGCAAAAACATAGAAAAACGCTGTTTTCAACTATTCAAACTGATAAATTCATGTTTCTTTCGTGCGAAACGGCGATTTATGAGAAATGACGATAAAATTGCTGTTTTAAACTTGCAAAAACATAGAAAAACGCTGTTTTGAACTATTCAAACTAACAGTTTCATGTTTCTTTCGTGCGAAACGGCGATTTATGAGAAATGACAATAAAATTGCTGTTTTAAACTTGCAAAAACATAGATAAACGCTGTTTTGAACTATTCAAACTGACAAATTCATGTTTCTTTCGTGCGAAACGGCGATTTATGAGAAATGACGATAAAATTACTGTTTTAAACTTGCAAAAACATAGCAAAACGCTGTTTTGAACTATTCAAACTGACAAATTCATGTTTCTTTCGTGCGAAACGGCGATTTATGAGAAATGACGATAAAACTGCTGTTTTAAACTTGCAAAAACATAGAAAAACGCTGTTTTCAACTATTCAAACTGATAAATTCATGTTTCTTGCGTGCAAAACGGCGATTTATGAGAAATGACGATAAAATTGCTGTTTTAAACTTGCAAAAACATAGAAAAACGCTGTTTTGATCTATTCAAACTAACAGTTTCATGTTTCTTTCGTGCGAAACGGCGATTTATGAGAAATGACGATAAAATTGCTGTTTTAAACTTGCAAATACATAGAAATATGCTGTTTTTAACTATTCAAACTGATAAATTCATGTTTCTTTCGTTCGAAACGGTGGATTTTTGTGAAATCACGATAAATCTGCTGTATTAAACTTGCAAAAATATAGAAAAACGCTGTTTTGAACTATTCAAACTGACAAATTCGAGTTTTTTTCGTGTGAAACGGCGATTTTTGAGAAATGACGATAAAATTACTGTTTTACACTTGCAAAACATAGAAAAACGCTGTTTTGAACTATTCAAACTGACAAATTCATGTTTCTTTCATGCGAAACGGCGATTTATGAGAAATGACGATAAAATTGCTGTTTTAAACTTGCAAAAACATAGAAAAACGCTGTTTTCAACTATTCAAACTGATAAATTCATGTTTCCTTCGTTCGAAACGGTGGATTTTTGTGAAATCACGATAAAACTGCTGTTTTTAACTTGCAAAAAACATAGAAAAACGCTGTTTTGAACTACTCAAACTGACAAATTCGTGTTTCTTTCGTGTGAAACGGCGATTTTTGAGAAATGACGATAAAATTGCTGTTTTAAACTTGCAAAAACATAGAAAAACGCTGTTTTGAACTATTCAAACTGACAAATTCCTGCTTCTTTCGTGCGAAACGGCGATTTATGAGAAATGACGATAAAATTGCTGTTTTAAACTTGCAAAAACATAGAAAAACCCTGTTTTGAACTATTCAAACTGACAAATTCATATTTCTTTCGTGCGAAAGGGCGATTTATGAGAAATGACGATAAAATTGCTGTTTAAAACTTGCAAAAACATAGAAAAACGCTGTTTTCAACTATTCAAACTGATAAATTCATGTTTCTTTCGTGCGAAACGGCGATTTATGAGAAATGACGATAAAATTGCTGTTTTAAACTTGCAAAAACATAGAAAAACGCTGTTTTGAACTATTCAAACTAACAGTTTCATGTTTCTTTCGTGCGAAACGGCGATTTATGAGAAATGACAATAAAATTGCTGTTTTAAACTTGCAAAAACATAGATAAACGCTGTTTTGAACTATTCAAACTGACAAATTCATGTTTCTTTCGTGCGAAACGGCGATTTATGAGAAATGACGATAAAATTACTGTTTTAAACTTGCAAAAACATAGCAAAACGCTGTTTTGAACTATTCAAACTGACAAATTCATGTTTCTTTCGTGCGAAACGGCGATTTATGAGAAATGACGATAAAACTGCTGTTTTAAACTTGCAAAAACATAGAAAAACGCTGTTTTCAACTATTCAAACTGATAAATTCATGTTTCTTGCGTGCAAAACGGCGATTTATGAGAAATGACGATAAAATTGCTGTTTTAAACTTGCAAAAACATAGAAAAACGCTGTTTTGATCTATTCAAACTAACAGTTTCATGTTTCTTTCGTGCGAAACGGCGATTTATGAGAAATGACGATAAAATTGCTGTTTTAAACTTGCAAATACATAGAAAAATGCTGTTTTTAACTATTCAAACTGATAAATTCATGTTTCTTTCGTTCGAAACGGTGGATTTTTGTGAAATCACGATAAATCTGCTGTATTAAACTTGCAAAAATATAGAAAAACGCTGTTTTGAACTATTCAAACTGACAAATTCGAGTTTTTTTCGTGTGAAACGGCGATTTTTGAGAAATGACGATAAAATTACTGTTTTACACTTGCAAAACATAGAAAAACGCTGTTTTGAACTATTCAAACTGACAAATTCATGTTTCTTTCATGCGAAACGGCGATTTATGAGAAATGACGATAAAATTGCTGTTTTAAACTTGCAAAAACATAGAAAAACGCTGTTTTCAACTATTCAAACTGATAAATTCATGTTTCCTTCGTTCGAAACGGTGGATTTTTGTGAAATCACGATAAAACTGCTGTTTTTAACTTGCAAAAAACATAGAAAAACGCTGTTTTGAACTACTCAAACTGACAAATTCGTGTTTCTTTCGTGTGAAACGGCGATTTTTGAGAAATGACGATAAAATTGCTGTTTTAAACTTGCAAAAACATAGAAAAACGCTGTTTTGAACTATTCAAACTGACAAATTCCTGCTTCTTTCGTGCGAAACGGCGATTTATGAGAAATGACGATAAAATTGCTGTTTTAAACTTGCAAAAACATAGAAAAACCCTGTTTTGAACTATTCAAACTGACAAATTCATATTTCTTTCGTGCGAAAGGGCGATTTATGAGAAATGACGATAAAATTGCTGTTTAAAACTTGCAAAAACATAGAAAAACGCTGTTTTCAACTATTCAAACTGATAAATTCATGTTTCTTTCGTGCGAAACGGCGATTTATGAGAAATGACGATAAAATTGCTGTTTTAAACATGCAAAAACATAGAAAAACGCTGTTTTGAACTATTCAAACTGACAATTTCATGTTTCTTTCGTGCGAAACGGCGATTTATGAGAAATGACGATAAATCTGCTGTTTTAAACTTGCAAAAACATAGAAAAACGCTGTTTTCAACAATTTAAACTGATAAATTCATGTTTCTTTCGTGCGAAACGGCGATTTATGAGAAATAATGATAAAATTGCTGTTTTAAACTTGCAAAAACATAGAAAATCGCTGTTTTCAACTATTCAAACTGATAACTTCAGGTTTCTTTCGTGCGAAACGGCGATTTATGAGAAATGACGATAAAATTGCTGTTTTAAACTTGCAAAAACATAGAAAAACGCTGTTTTGAACTATTCAAACTGACAAATTCATGTTTCTTTCGTGCGAAACGGCGATTTATGAGAAATGACGATAAAATTGCTCTTTTAAACTTGAAAAAACATAGAAAAACGCTGTTTTCAACTATTCAAACTGATAAATTCATGTTTCTTGCGTGCGAAACGGCGATTTATGAGAAATGACGATAAAATTGCTGTTTTAAACTTGCAAAAACATAGAAAAACGCTGTTTTGAACTATTCAAACTGATAAATTCATGTTTCTTTCGTGCGAAACGGCGATTTATGAAAAATGACGATAAAATTGCTGTTTTACACTTGCAAAACATAGAAAAACGCTGTATTGAACTATTCAAACTGACAAATTCATGTTTCTTTCATGCGAAACGGCGATTTATGAGAAATGACGATAAAATTGCTGTTTTAAACTTGCAAAAACATAGAAAAACGCTGTTTTCAACTATTCAAACTGATAAATTCATGTTTCCTTCGTTCGAAACGGTGGATTTTTGTGAAATCACGATAAAACTGCTGTTTTTAACTTGCAAAAAACATAGAAAAACGCTGTTTTGAACTATTCAAACTGACAAATTCGTGTTTCTTTCGTGTGAAACGGCGATTTTTGAGAAATGACGATAAAATTGCTGTTTTAAACTTGCAAAAACATAGAAAAACGCTGTTTTGAACTATTTAAACTGACAAATTCCTGCTACTTTCGTGCGAAACGGCGATTTATGAGAAATGACGATAAAATTGCTGTTTTAAACTTGCAAAAACATAGAAAAACCCTGTTTTGAACTATTCAAACTGACAAATTCATATTTCTTTCGTGCGAAAGGGCGATTTATGAGAAATGACGATAAAATTGCTGTTTTAAACTTGCAAAAACATAGAAAAACGCTGTTTTCAACTATTCAAACTGATAAATTCATGTTTTGTTTCGTGCGAAACGGCGATTTATGAGAAATGACGATAAAATTGCTGTTTTAAACATGCAAAAACATAGAAAAACGCTGTTTTGAACTATTCAAACTGACAATTTCATGTTTCTTTCGTGCGAAACGGCGATTTATGAGAAATGACGATAAATCTGCTGTTTTAAACTTGCAAAAACATAGAAAAACGCTGTTTTCAACAATTTAAACTGATAAATTCATGTTTCTTTCGTGCGAAACGGCGATTTATGAGAAATGATGATAAAATTGCTGTTTTAAACTTGCAAAAACATAGAAAAACGCTGTTTTCAACTATTCAAACTGATAACTTCAGGTTTCTTTCGTGCGAAACGGCGATTTATGAGAAATGACGATAAAATTGCTGTTTTAAACTTGCAAAAACATAGAAAAACACTGTTTTCAACTATTCAAACTGATAACTTCAGGTTTCTTTCGTGCGAAACGGCGATTTATGAGAAATGACGATAAAATTGCTGTTTTAAACTTGCAAAAACATAGAAAAACGCTGTTTTCAACTATTTTAACTGACAAATTCATGTTTCTTTCGTGCGAAACGGCGATTTATGAGAAATGACGATAAAATTGCTGTTTTAAACTTGCAAAAACATAGAAAAACGCTGTTTTGAACTATTCAAACTGACAAATTTATGTTTCCTACGTGCGAAACGGCGATTTATGAGAAATGACGATAAAATTGCTGTTTTAAACTTGCAAAAACATATAAGAACGCTGTTTTGAACTATTCAAACTGACAAATTCATGTTTCTTTCGTGCGAAACGGCGATTTATGAGAAATGACGATAAAATTGCTCTTTTAAACTTGCAAAAACATAGAAAAGCGCTGTTTTCAATTATTCAAACTGACAAATTCATGTTTCTTTCCTGCGAAACGGCGATTTATGAGAAATGACGATAAAATTGCTGTTTTAAACTTGCAAAAACATAGAAAAACGCTGTTTTCAACTATTCAAACTGACAAATTCATGTTTCTTTCGTGCGAAACGGCGATTTATGAGAAATGACGATAAAACTGCTGTTTTTAACTTGCAAAAACATATAAAAACGCTGTTTTGAACTATTCAAACTGACAAATTCGTGTTTCTTTCGTGTGAAAATGGCGATTTTTGAGAAATGACGATAAAATTGCTGTTTTAAACTTGCAAAAACATAGAAAAACGCTGTTTTGAACTATTCAAACTGACAAATTCATGCTTGTTTCGTGCAAAACGGCGATTTATGAGAAATGACGATAAAATTGCTGTTTTAAACTTGCAAAACATAGAAAAACGCTGTTTTGAACTATTCAAACTGACAAATTCATATTTCTTTCGTGCGAAAGGGCGAATTATGAGAAATGACGATAAAATTGCTGTTTTAAAACTTGCAAAAACATAGAAAAACGCTTTTTTGAACTATTCAAACTGATAAATTCATGTTTCTTTCGTGCGAAACGGCGATTTATGAGAAATGACGATAAAATTGCTGTTTTAAACTTGCAAAAACATAGAAAAAACGCTGTTTTGAACTATTACAACTGACAATTTCATGTTTCTTTCGTGCGAAACGGCGATTTATGAGAAATGACGATAAATCTGCTGTTTTTAAACTTGCAAAAACATAGAAAAACGCTGGTTTCAAACTATTTAAACTGACAATTTTCATGTTTCTTTCGTGCGAAACGGCGATTTATGAGAAATGACGATAAATTTGCTGTTTTAAAACTGCAAGAACATAGAAAAACGCTGTTTTGAACTATTCAAACTGACAAATTCATGTTTCTTTCGTGCGAAACGGCGATTTATGAGAAATGATGATAAAATTGCTGTTTTAAACTTGCAAAAACATAGAAAAACGCTGTTTTGAACTATTCAAACTGACAAATTCATGTTTCTTTCGTGCGAAACGGCGATTTATGAGAAATGACGATAAAATTGCTGTTTTAAACTTGCAAAAACATAGAAAAACGCTGTTTTCAACTATTCAAACTGATAAATTCATGTTTTCTTTCGTTCGAAACGGAGGATTTTTGTGAAATCACGATAAAACTGCTGTTTTTAACTTGCAAAAACATAGAAAAACGCTGTTTTGAACTATTCAAACTGACAAATTAGTGTTTCTTTCGTGTGAAACGGCGATTTTTGAGAATGACGATAAAATTGCTGTTTTAAACTTGCAAAAACATAGAAAAACGCTGCTTTGAACTATTCAAACTGACAATTTCATGTTTCTTTCGTGCGAAACGGCGATTTATGAGAAATGACGATAAATCTGCTGTTTTAAACTTGCAAAAAACATAGAAAAACGCTGTTTTCAACTATTTAAACTGATAAATTCATGTTTCTTTCGTGCAAAACGGCGATTTATGAGAAATGACGATAAAATTGCTGTTTTAAACTTGCAAAAACATAGAAAAACGCTGTTTTGAACTATTCAAACTGACAAATTCATGTTTCTTTCGTGCGAAACGGCGATTATGAGAAATGACGATTAAATTGCTGTTTTAAACTTGCAAAAACATAGAAAAACGCATTTTTCAACTATTCAAACTGATAAATTCATGTTTCTTTCGTGCGAAACGGCGTTTTATGAGAAATGACGGTAAAATTGCTGTTTTAAACTTGCAAAAACATAGAAAAATGCTGTTTTGAACTATTCAAACTGACAAATTCGTGTTTCTTTCGTGTGAAACGGCGATTTTTGAGAAATGAACGATAAAATTGCTGTTTTAAAACTTGCAAAAACATAGAAAAACGCTGTTTTGAACTATTCAAACTGACAAATTCATGCTTCTTTTGTGCGAAACGGCGATTTATGAGAAATGACGATAAAATTGCTGTTTTAAACTTGCAAAAACATAGAAAAACGCTGTTTTTAACTATTCAAACTGACAAATTCATGTTTCTTTCGTGCGATACGGCGATTTATGAGAAATGACGATAAAATTGCTGTTTTAAACTTGCAAAAACATAGAAAAACGCTGTTTTGAACTATTCAAACTGACAAATTCATGTTTCTTTCGTGCGAAACGGCGATTTATGAGAAATGACGATAAAATTGCTGTTTTAAACTTGCAAAAACATAGAAAAACGCTGTTTTGAACTATTCAAACTGACAAATTCATGTTTCTTTCGTGCGAAACGGCGATTTATGAGAAATGACGATAAAATTGCTGTTTTAAACTTGCAAAAACATAGATAAAACGCTGTTTTGAACTATTCAAACTGACAAATTCATGTTTCTTTCGTGCGAAACGGCGATTTATGAGAAATAACGATAAAATTGCTGTTTTAAACTTGCAAAAACATAGAAAAACGCTGTTTTGAACTATTCAAACTGACAAATTCATGTTTCTTTCGTGCGAAACGGCGATTTATGAGAAATGACGATAAAATTGCTCTTTTAAACTTGCAAAAAACATAGAAAAACGCAGTTTTCAACTATTCAAACTGACAAATTCATGTTTCTTTCGTGCGAAACGGCGATTTATAAGAAATGACGATAAAATTGCTGTTTTAAACTTGCAAAAACATAGAAAAACGCTGTTTTGAACTATTCAAACTGACAATTTCATGTTTCTTTCGTGCGAAATGGCGATTTATTAGAAATGACGATAAAATTACTGTTTTAAACTTGCAAAAACATAGAAAAAACGCTGTTTTTAACTATTCAAACTGATAAATTCATGTTTCTTTCGTGCGAAACGGCGATTTATGAAAAATGACGATAAAATTGCTGTTTGACACTTGCAAAAACATAGAAAAACGCTGTTTTGAACTATTCAAACTGACAAATTCATATTTCTTTCGTGCGAAAACGGCGATTTATGAGAAATGACGATAAAATTGCTGTTTTAAACTTGCAAAAACATAGAAAAAACGCTGTTTTCAACTATTCAACTGATAAATTCATGTTTCTTTCGTTCGAAACGGTGGATTTTTGTGAAA
>CAWWDY010000739.1:0-22000 GCA_963942605.1 Poecilus cupreus | reverse complement strand
ATTAAGCATGCAAAAGCATACAAAACACCGTTTTCAAGTATGTAAACTGTCACATTCATGTTTCTGTCGTGTATTACAGCTAATGTTGGTGAAAGCAAGATAAAAATGTTGTTTTAAGCATGCAAAAGCATACGAAACACCGTTTTCAAGTATTTAAACTGTCATATTCATGTATGTGTCGTGTGTAATGGCTTATGTTTGCAAAATCAAGATAAAATAGCTGTTTTCAGCTTGCAAAATCATACTAAATGCTGTTTTTAAGTATTTAAATTGTCATATTCATGATTCTGTCGTGTATAATAGCTAATGATGGTGAAAGCAAGATAAAAATGCTGTTTTAAACATAAAAAAGCATACAATACACCGTTTTCAAGTATTTAACCTGTCATATTCATGTATATGTTGTGTGTAATAGCTTATGTTTGCAAAATCAAGATATAATAGCTGCTTTCAGCTTGCAAAAACATACAAAATGCTGTTTTCAAGTATTTAAACTGTCATATTCATGTTTCTGTCGTGTATAATAGCTACAGTTGGTGAAAGCAAGATAAAAATGCTGTTTTACGCATGCAAAAGCATACAAAACACCGTATTCAAGTATTTAAACTGTCATATTCATGTATATGTCGTTTGTAATGGCTTATGTTTGCAAAATCAAGATAAAATAGCTGTTTTCAGCTTGCAAAAACCTACAAAATGCTGTTTTCAAGTATTTAAACTGTCATATTCATGTATATGTCGTGTGTAATGGCTTATGTTTGCAAAATCGAGATAAAATAGCTGTTTTCAGCTTGCAAAAACATACAAAATTCTGTTTTCAAATATTTAAACTGTCATATTCATGTTTCTGTCGTGTATAATAGCTAATGTTGGTGAAAGCAAGATAAAAATGCTGTTTTAAGCATGCAAAAGCATACAAAACACCGTTAGTAGGTAAACAAGGGGGGTTCTGGCGCACAACCAACCATTGTGCTACAACTGCCCGCGTTCCTTCACGTGACGTGGTTCAAGGTTAGCCATGGCGTTGACGCCGGCGTCCATGCGTTCAAGGTTACCAAGAACCCCAGTGCATGCAGTTGCAGCACAAGGGTTGTTGATGGTCCAGTAACCTAGTTCAAGGTGAGCCACGGCATAGACATAGACATCCACGCATTTACAAGGTCATCTCGAACCCCACTAACGCACCCCCATCGGTAAGGGTTGCGTTACATCACAGCACAGTAGCGTAACGTGAAGCGTTGTTGCGTCATACGCACAGGACTCAACACGTTCGTTGCGTAACATCACAGCACAGTGGCGTGACGTAAAGCGTTGTTACGTCATACACACAGAATTCAACACGTTCGTTATGTGACATTACGCAATATTAAAACACGCTGTGACATTCCTACTTTGTATCATTTCTTCTAATCTCAAATTTTAAATGAAATGTTTCCTTTGAGCGACATGTGTTGACAGATTATTTTGAAACTTGTTATATATGTATGTATTTTAAATATTAGGAATAGTTAAATAAAAGAAACCAATTTCATATTATGTTTTATTTAATACAGTTTATACAATTTTATTTTTTAATAACATTTAAAAAATCACATTCAGATATATTTTTTAACACAATAATATTTCTCTTAAAATTTGCAAAATCTTTTAATTTCAATTTAATATTGTCAAATAAATATTTTGCGTTTGGTACATCATACAATTCTTTCACTAACTGAATTTCAGGATATTTTTGTTGCAGTTTTAAATGTTTTTTAAATAAATCTCGAAGACACACAGTTGTTACGTAATATTCGGTATCACTTATCTTGAACACACAGAGCGTTGAGTATTTAGTTTCGGAGACAGGTTCATGTATAATTTTTGGTTGCATTTCGGTAATATATGCTTTTAATTTACTTTCATTGTTTTTATACTCGGCAAGAAAATGATTAATGTAGTATTCATTAATTATTTTTGATACCTTTAAAGCAAAGTGTATAGAAACCCAAGATGCTACGTGAACAATGATGTCTGGATGAATGTATGTTCCTCTAATAACTGTATCTTCACCACCAATAGTTGTATAAATTGCATAATTTCCATCGCTTGGAAATCCAGGCGATGCGTATGCAACCCGCAGTCCTTTATTTACTTCAAATAATAATTCTTGAGAACGTTTATTTGCCATCCAATTGTAGAAGTGTTTTCCCCCATTTTGACAGAGTTTTGTTGCATTAACATAACCGTTTCTATAGTCATTACTTTTTATCATAATAACTACAAAATCACCGTAAAAGGCTTTATGATACTCTTCATTTTCTGTTTTTATGATTAATTCGTAACAAATTGATGTAATATCATCTTTTACAATTTTTGCAGCATGTTCTGCTCCTTCGAAGGCTGTTTGACATTCCATGATGTTGTCAGCTTAACAATTATAGAACAACTAATGTTTCCAACTAAGTTATTATTTCTTTAAACGATATGAGACTTATTTATCCACGAATTATGTTGTGAATCAAATCCAAGCCATTTTACATAAACTTTAGACCCTTTTGTTTTTAAAACTTTCTCTACAAGATACACATCAGGATATTTAGTTTTTTGAAGTTCATGTTCATAAAAGCCACCCTTAATTGGGTTATTATGAAAATCTTCAAGCAGGTAAGTGACTGGGTTTGTAAATTGCAATTTTGTAATTGTAAAAATTTCAGTACTCCAGTTTGGTGTATAACTCTTTGCAAATTCACCTTTTATTTTACTAATACGTACATGATCACCAACTTTAAATTTTGCAGGTCCAACAATTTTTATGTTACTATACACCGTACTTAATAATTTTGCTTCGTTTTCAGACGTCACATCAATTGGTTTCATTTTAATTGTTCTATGTTCTGAATTGTTATAATTCGTAACTAGTTTTTGTAAAATATCAATCCATTTGTATGAACCACGTAAACTGAATTCTTTAAACATTGTAGATTTTAGTGTGCGATTAAACCGTTCCACTACACTTGCTTTTAAATTACTATATGTTGAATAATGATTTATATTATATTTTTTCATTAAAGTGTAAAATAGGACATTATAAAATTCTTTTCCTTGGTCTGATTGTAAATTAACTGGAATACGTCCCTGGTTAAAAACTTTTATCATAGCTTTAGTAACGTCTTGAGCTGACTTACTTTTTACGGGCTCAGCAAAAGCAAATTTGGAGAAAACATCAATTACGGTTAATAAATATTTAAATCCTTTGTTTATTGAAGCGTATGGAATCATTTCAACTAAATCAATTTGCCATAAATCATCAATTCCTTTCGTTACCACTTTACGTCTTGGGTAATTGCGTCTTGCCGGTTTGTGGAGCTCCTGAACTACTTGGTGCTTGCTCATTTTTTTTCTCAATTAAAAACAAATCGTTCTCGTTGGCTTTTATACGACTAATATGTTCTATATTTTTAATTCTACGTAATAATTTTTGAATGTAATAATCAACATAGTATTTAACAACTGCACTATTATCTTCGGTAGGTTTATGTACATTTCGTATTTCTTTTCCTTTAGCATCATAAATTTTATTTTTTAAGGATATAGTAGTTTCTTTTATGTCACTTTCCAATCCAGAAATTCTGTCATCAATATATTTTTTTGTAGCAGCTTCATTGTCAAGTACAGGTTGTGATAAATTTATTAAACGATGATTTTCCAAGTCAAATTCTCCGTACGCATTTAATTTAAATTTTTAGATGTGCGCGAACGTTTTATTGTTCGACCAAATTTGTCGATCGACATTTTACAACTAGATCAAAATAACTATGTGTTAAACTATTATATTTGCCTCTCGTAATTCTTCCACAATAGACATAATTTCATTATTATGACCCGTATGACCAGCTGATTTCGAAGCTAATAGTAAACGTAGTCTATCCACTAATTCGTTTGGGTTATCCCAATAAACATACTCACGTTTAAAATTTGTGTAATTCATTAAACCAAAACCTACTGATTGAGATTTACTTGTATATGGTGCACCTCCTGTTGTTATGTATGGTTTTATTATGTGTAAATATTTATAATTTTGCGAGCCTTTTATTGCACCATTAGAATCATAATTTCTACGATGAACATTTGTTTTTAATGCAATATCTAAGTAATTGTTTTCATCTTCTTTTTCGTAAGAAAGTGGTCTTTTTTTAAAAAGTAATTCATACAAACCATACGTTCCTTTATACCATTTATCACCGACTTTAATGTCATTGTGTTCTATTTCAATTGGTGAATTACCAATCATGAAACGATCATGTTGATATCGAACTCCATACACGGTATCAGAATCTTTAGCAGTTGCAAAGTGAAATAAATATGAACCAGCTATATCACCAAATTGTTGTTCTAATTGTTCTAATTCATTTTCAGGATCTTCAATTGTAAGTTCAGTTTCTTCAGGCTCTGATTCAAAAACCTCCTCATCTTCCAAGAAAGATACTTCAGGTTTTGTTTTATTTAAATATTCATCTTCTAAGAAAGAATCTTCTGTTTTTGTTTTATCTAAATTTACATTCGGTTTTCTATAGTACTTTACAGGGAATTCATTTTTTTGTTTTTCTAATAGTTTTGCTCTAGGAGAATTTAATGTATCACTATATTTTTTTAGCTTTTTTAGTATCACTGCGTCACTTGGTTTTATTTGTTTGACAATCTCTTTTAAAGGTTCGGTTACGGGTTTAAACGTTTCTTGCAACAATTCTTCAGTTGCTACTTTACCACGTTTTAAAGCCTTATATTTTTTACGTATTGTATTGCTAACTTCTATAATGTCTTTTATTGTTTTTTCCCCCTTAGTCATTATGTTAACTAATAGACACTCATTCTCATAATAAATAATTATTTACTGTTTCAAGCTTATAAATACAATTACAATTACAATAATTATTGTTATTAAAGGTGTAATTATATCACATAAAATTCTTAATCCATCCATTAAAAAAAATTGTCGAAGCCACAACGGTAACGCCCCTCGTGACTATCTTTGTCAATTACAACAAATCCGTACTTATCTTTCCAACAATGTGCACACAATTTTTTAAACGTTTCAAATGACATGTCTGTATTAACATGATCATTATATATATGTTTTAAATTCATTTCATCTTGTTTAAATAATATTATTAAATTCGCATTGTCTCGAATTAAATGCTTTGGAATTTTTGCATACGATTGAGATAAATAGAATGAGTCAATTTTATTATGACGACCCATACTAAAATATTCTCGCATAGAGTCTTGTTTGTCGCACACTACATCGTCAAATATAAACACTGAATTTAGTTTTGCATCTTTTGGTTTAACTATATCAATATTTTCATTGTACGGAAAATAACCCATACCTTTTACACGTTGCAAACAATTTTCTAAAAATTTATATTTAGGCTGATGCAGAGATTTGGAATAAACATATACATTTGCATATTTTAACCCATTTTCATGCATTAGTAAACCTAAAATAACGTTTGTTTTTCCACAGTTTGATGGACCGCATACAATACAACGAATAGTATTTGGTAAAAGGGGGCTGTGTCTAACTAATTTTTTATTTGGTTTAATATCAAAATTTTTTACGTCTAACTTTTGTTTTTGTTTAATAAACTTCATTTTAATTACTGAAACGATATAAATAATGACTGCGTATTTATATATTTATTAGTCGCATACATGTTGTTATACGGGCAGGGATTGCTAAATAAAACAATAAATTCTCTTCCGGTTGAACTACACATCCCCGGATATCAGTATTGTGGACCTGGAACAAAACTTAGTGAAAGATTGGCAAGAGGAGACACAGGTATCAATCCGCTGGATGAGGCTTGTAAAGAACATGATATATCGTATTCCAAACATAACAATTTAAAAGATAGACATCAAGCAGACTACATATTACATGAAAAATCTTGGCAACGAGTTCGCGCAAAAGACGCGTCGTTCGGGGAAAAAACAGCGGCTTGGGCTGTAAGTAACGCAATGAAAGCAAAACGAAAATTTGGTATGGGGTCGTTTCATGAAACTATTAAAGATGCGCGCATAGCATTAAAAAAATCTAAAGTTAAAGATCCTAAAAAAGCTATTAAAATTGCTCTGAAAGCAGCAAAAATGTCTATGAAATATAAAAAACCTAAACTAACATCCCGTATAATACCAGTTCCAAAGACAGGTGGTATTTTACCATTTTTAATACCACTATTTGCCGGTTTATCTGCAACTGGAGCTCTTGCTGGAGGCGCGGCTGGTATTGCTAAAGCTGTAAATAGTGCATCAGCTGCGAAAAAAAAATTAGTCGAAGCTGAAAGACATAATCGACAAATGGAGGCCATTGCATTAGGAAAACAGGGTAGTGGACTATATCTGCGACCATATAAGAAAGGATTGGGGCTTTTTTTAACATCAAAAAACTGCCAAAAAGGGCGTTAAACGATTTAGAGTTAAAAAAATTTGCAAAAAATATTCCATACTTTCGAGGAGTCTACATGCGTAACGCCCTACCAAAAAAACCAAAAATAAATGAATGTGCAATTATAAATTTAGATGATAGAGATGGACCGGGAAGCCATTGGGTAGCGTTTGTAAAACGAGATCGAGAAGTAATATATTTTGATAGTTTTGGAAACTTACCACCACCGCAAGAACTAGTAAAATATTTTGGCCCCAATGTAAAACTCCAATATAATTATAAACAATATCAAAAATATAACACATATAATTGTGGTCATTTATGTATAAACTTTCTTATAAATACTATAAAATAAATAAAAATATTATCATTTACAAATATGTCTTTGACTATAACACTTACTGGTAATACGTCTGAGATAAGTACAGATTTTTTTCCTCCAATTGAGTTGGATGATGATTATTGTATTGGTCTAGTAGATTTTGAAACGTATCATTCGATACCAAATATTGACGTTTATAATAACAAATTTTATTATAATAAAAATAAAAAATTTGAAATTCCAATTGGGTCTTATGAAATTGATGATATAAATAATTATATACGTGTAAAAGTGGGTGATCCAAATGCAGAATTTGTTTCAATAGGTAACGAAATTAAAAGGGAATCACGTGGACAAAAACAAAACTTTTTCACTTTACGCCCTAATAATAATACATTAAAATGTGAAATAAAAAGTACTCTTGAAATAGATTTTACACCTCATGATTGTATTGGGTCACTATTAGGTTTTTCAAAAAAAGTATTAAAACCTTCTCAACTACACGAATCAGATTTGCCAGTAAATATAACAAAAGTTAATTCTATATTAATTGAATGTAATATTGTGAATGGTGCATATAAGAACAATGAAATTATGCATACTGTATACAGTTTTCATCCGTCGTGCGCTCCTGGCTTTAAAATATCCGAAGTACCAACAAATGTTATTTATTTACCAGTCAACACTCGAACAATAAACAACATTACGCTAAGTCTTATAGATCAAGACGGTGATTTAGTTAATTTTCGAGGAGAACTAATTACAGTAAAATTACATTTGAAAAAATTATAATATGGGAATTGTATATTAAAGAGTATTAAATACGTATAAAAAACTCATTCCTCGTCAAACTTCAAAGAGGTTAACACCTGAAAATATAAACTTTTTAAAGCAGCAGGGGTTCAAAATTAAAAATGAGCAATATTCTACAAATTAATTCAGCCATTGAGTACGATAATTCTATTTCACGAAAAGAATTACATACTTATCAACCATATATTGCTACAACTATTAATAATAGTGACGAAATTCGTATACAAATTCAACAACAAGATATATACACAAATCCCAGTGAAAGTTACTTATACATTGAGGGACAACTCAAAAAAACTGATGGTACCGATCCCCCAGCAGATACAAAAATAATAAACAATGGTTTTGCAAGTTTATTCGAAGAAATAAGATATGCTCTAAATGGTACCGAAATTGAAAGAAATAAATTAGTTGGCATATGCAGTACTATGAAAGGATATGTTTCGTTAAATAGTGCAGAATATCAAGCGTTGGAAAATTCTGGTTGGGGGCTAAAATCTAATAAAATAGATTCACATGGTAACTTTAATGTTTGCATTCCTCTACGAACTTTACTCGGATTTGCTGAAGACTATAATAAAATTATTATAAACATTAAGCAAGACCTTATTTTAATACGTGCTCGCAATGATTTAAATGTCTACACGTCTTCCGCTGAATTAAAATTATCTTTAAATAAAATAAAATGGTGTGTTCCACATATTTTTGTCGATGATCAGCAACGATTAAAATTGCTAAAAGTGTTGGAAAATAATATTAATTTACCAATTGCATTTAGAAGTTGGGATTTGTATGAATACCCTTCTATACCTCAGTCAAGAAAAATTGTATGGCCTATTAAAACTTCAAATGCTCTTGAAAAACCGCGTTTTGTAATATTTGGATTACAAACTGATAAAAAAAATAAATATGATAAAGATGCAAGTCTCTTTGATCACTGTAAATTAACAAATTTTAAATTGTACTTGAATTCTGTTTGTTACCCATATGAAAACTTAAATTTGGATTTCACAATTAATCAATATGCACTAGCATATCATATGTTTTGTCAATTACAAAATGCTCTTTATGGGCGAGATACTACTCCGTTTTTGAAATTAGAAGAATTTAAAAACATTGCGCCGTTAATTGTAATTGACTGTAGTAACCAAAATGAGTCTATAAAATCTGCGTCGGTTGACATCAGAATTGAATTTGAATCTAGTGAAAATTTTCCCGCTAATACAGCTGCGTACTCTCTCATTATACACGATCGCATTGTTGAATATAACCCACTATCAGGGAACGTAAAAACACTAGTTTAAAATTTGACTCCGAGCAAGATGGAACTTATTGTTGATATACAAGGCTTTCAAGCTATTAACTATACTATAGTACCTAAAGAAATTGCTGTACTGTTAAGGGACGGTTCTAAATTACAACATTTTCTTGTAAAACCTCCGTTCGCATGGGCTGATTTACCCCAACAAAATAAAAAAACTGCAATTTGGTTGTACCACAATCATCATGGACTGCGATGGAGCGATGGACACATTGATTATGGAGACATGTGCGATATTTTACGAAAAATATTGCAAACAGCTAATAAAATATATGTGAAAGGGGCAAATAAAAAAGAATTTTTGTTGTGGTATAATTTAAACAACTGTGAAATAATAAATTTAAAGGATTTTAGTGAGTGTAAATCATTAAAAAATTGTTTATCTCTTCGTAGATGTTTTGAACATTGTGAACCATATGTATGTGCAATAAGCAATGTATACAAAATTAAAAATCTGTTAGATGATAATAATGAAACTATGTATGATGATTTATAAATAAATTTTTTTAAATAACCCACATTTTATATTATTATATTCTTTGCATTTATTTTCAAACTTACATCATAAAGTATTTATTTTTATATAAATATATAAAATTTTTTTTCTCAATACATTTAACATTTCCATACAATTTTATTGCATTTTTCAACTCTTCTTATTTACGATTGTATATTTTTCTTCTATAACTACAAATTTATTTAACATCTTCCTGTATAATTTCAGGATAATAGTGCATTAATTCATTTATACCTATTTTACAAAAGCTATTGTCTATATTTAATAACTTATTAATATTATAATATAAGTCTGCAAAAATGCTATTCTTATTACACTCTAGTGCTTTTTTTTACAATATTATTATAATAATTATAAAAGTCTAAAGACTGTAACATCTGTATAGCGTTTTGTATGATACAATTTAAATGAATCAGTTCTTTATACGATTCTGCTCCCAAGCATATTTCATTAATATTATTTGCACTTTTTAACAAAATTACTGGCTTTTTATTAATAAAATAAAAATATATATTATATTTATTTAACATTTCGTAATCAATATTATTCACACCATTAAAATAAGATAAAATTGTTGTATTTTGTTGCATAAATTGTATCCATTCTAATGAAGTAAAATTAATACCTGAGTATGAAAAATTATTTGTCAGTTTAACAGTTATTTGAAATTGATTTAGCGGATCAATTCCTACACTAATCCATTTTGTTAAACTACTATCTAATGGATACCTTAATTCGTTAAGTAGTTTATTTATTTTCCACGCTTTAGACGTCTGTACTTTCCTATTTACTAGACTGTTTGAAGATTTGGGAACAAGTTGGTTATTCGGTTCGAAAAATTCTGCTAACGTTTCATCCTCCACAACAGACATATGTTGTTGAGAAGTCACTTCTTCAGGCATCACTGGCTCAGCAGTTGACACTTGTTCATGTGTCATTCGTTTAGTTGATACTTCAACTGTACGAGGTTGAATTCGCTTTTTCGATGCATGTGTTTCAATGGCATATTGCTTATTTTGGCGAACCATCTTTAAAAGAAATTATAAATAATTTAAAATAATTATGAAAATAAAAATGTTAACTTACTTCTTAATCGGATACAGACAAGTTCAATAATGACAAACAAGTGACTGCAAGCTTTGTGATGTTTTCTTTTATATCTATTATCTACACTGATCAAATATACAATCTCAATTGTGTTATTGGGTTTTTTTTCGCAAACGATTTTTTCGTCTACGATTTATCAAAATTTAATAAAGTAGTCATTTTTTAATTTCATATTTGAATGTTTATGTTACAAGCTGAATAGATTTTGATAGAAATCTATTAATTGGAAGTGGTAGTTTTCTTGAAGACCTTTCAGTATTTTTGGTATATCTCGTAAATAATTGAGTTAGAATAAACTTTATTATTATAAAAAAAAATGCTAAATAGTGTTAGATACAATTTGTATTTGGAAGATTATTCTATAATTTGGTGCACTTTAAAAATTGTTCAATAGTGTAAACATTTAATTTTAAATTGTTCATATTCTTAAATTTAGGAATATTTTTCATTTTAATTGGATATTTTATTTACTTATGCGATCAGAATATATTTTTGTGGGGTTAAAGCAAAAACTACTGCTCAGAGATAGCGAAACAGGAAAATCTATACATTGCTTCCAGTTATTGGTGAAAAATTATTAATGTTTACTTTCAAGTGTAGTATTTCACATAGAGCCCACCCCGAATCTCGCTCTTGGAATTCTTCAAGCTTCTTCAGAATTTTTTCAATTACATTCTTTTTATACCAGTCAACTATATCAGTACTTTTATCAATTATATTATTCATAGTGTTGAATGTTTTCATTTCAATTTTACCTGAAGAGGGTAAAATAAATTCTCCACTAAATATAACATTCACCTTTACAATCGATGATTTTAGCGCATTTCTAATTTTAATTTTAAAAATATTTCTAGCTTTTTCTAAAAATGTTTTAGGATCTTTATAGCCTGCCTTATTTATTATTGCACCCGTTCTAACTCGATTGTTAAAAACTGACTTTATATCTTTCCAGATTAAATTGTTTCGTTGTTTTAAACCCAAATCAGCACCTGTTTTGAAGTTTATACATTTTAATTTCTCACGATATACTTTTAAAACAGACAAATTTGCTTCTAATTTAAATAAATTTTCTGTTTTTTTATATGTAGTTTTTTGTTGATTAATACATTTATTAACAATTAAAATTATTTGATTTATACGCTTTCGCCATGTTTCCACTTCGGTTATTGTTTTGATTAACGGTAATGCACTTCTTATATTTTTAATCACCTTATCACTTAAACTACTAACACTCTTACTCTTGTCACCCATGTTAATATAGAAGAAGCATGAAATAATTGTCAAAAATAACTAATTTTCATTATATACTCCAATACCGAAAATCATCAAAGTCGTCAATGTCGAGTGTCCCAATGTGACTAATTTATAAATATTCTAAAGGAAACATTTCCTGTAAAATTTGCGATTAGAAGAAATGATACAATGTAGGAATGTCACAGCGTGTTTTAATATTGCGTACTGTTACACAACGAACGTGTTGAATTCTGTGTGTATGACGTAACAACGCTTTAAGTCACGCCACTGTGCTGTGATGTTACGCAACGAACGTGTTGATTCCTGTGCGTATGACGCAACAACGCTTCACGTTACGCTACTGTGCTACAACTGCCCCGAAACCCTTTGGAGTGCTTGTTCTGGACCATCAACAACCCTAGTGCTGCAACTGCATGCACTGGACGTCAGCGTCAGCGGTTGGCACTACGTCACGTGAAGGTACGCGGATAGTGGTAGCATAAGGGTTGGTGGTGTGTATGTAAGCAAGGGTTCACAATGACCTTGATGGGGTGCTTGTTCTGGACCATCAACAACCCTTGTGCTGCAACTGCATGCACTGGGGTTCTTGATAACCTTGAACGCATGGACGTCGGCGTCAACGCCATGGCTAACCTTGAACCACGTCACGTGAAGGTACGCGGGCAGTTGTAGCACAATGGTTGGTTGTGCGCCAGAACCCCCCTTGTTTACCTACTGTTGGTGAAATCAAGATAAAATTGTTGTTTTAAGCATGCAAAATCATACAAAACACCGTTTTTAAGTATACAAACTGTCATATTCATGTATATGTCGTGTGTAATGGCTTATGTTTGCAAAATCAAGTTAAAATAGCTGTTTTCAGCTTGCAAAAACATACAAAATGCTGTTTTCAAGTATTTAAACTGTCATATTCATGTTTCTGTCGTGTATAATGGCTAATGTTGGTGAAATCAAGATAAAATTGCAGTTTTAAGCATGCAAAAGCATACAAAACACCGTTTTTAAATATACAAACTGTCATATTCATGTATATGTCGTGTGTAATGGCTTATGTTTGCAAAATCAAGATAAAATAGCTGTTTTCAGCTTGCAAAAACATACAAAATGCTGTTTTCAAGTATTTAAACTGTCATATTCATGTTTCTGTCGTGCATAATGGCTAATGTTAGTGAAATCAAGATAAAATTGCTGTTTTAAGCATGCAAAAGTATACAAAACAACGTTTGTAAGTATACAAACTGTCATATTCATGTATATGTCGTGTGTAATTGCTTATGTTTGCAAAATCAAGATAAAATAGCTGTTTTCAGCTTGCAAAAACATACAAAATGCTGTTTTCAAGTATTTAAACTGTCATATTCATGTTTCTGTAGTGTATAATGGCTAATGTTAGTGATATTAAGATAAAATTGCTGTTTTAAGCATGCAAAAGTATACAAAACAACGTTTATAAGTATACAAACTGTCATATTCATGTATATGTCGTGTGTAATGGCTTATGTTTGTGAAATCAAATTAAATAGCTGCTTTCAGCTTGCAAAAACATACAAAATGCTGTTTTCAAGTATTTAACTGTCATATTCATGTTTCTGTCGTGTATAATGGCTAATGTTGGTGAAATCAAGATAAAATTGCAGTTTTAAGCATGCAAAAGCATACAAAACACCGTTTTTAAGTATACAAACTGTCATGTTCATGTATATGTCGTGTGTAATGGCTTATGTTTGCAAAATCAAGAAAAAATAGCTGTTTTCAGCTTGCAAAAACATACAAAATGCTGGTTTCAAGTATTTAAACTGTCATATTCATGTTTCTGTCGTGTATAATGGCTAATGTTGGTGAAATCAAGATAAAATTGCTGTTTTAAGCATGCAAAAGCATACAAAACACCGTTTTTAAGTATACAAACTGTCATATTCATGTATATGTCGTGTGTAATGGCTTATGTTTGCAAAATCAACATAAAATAGCTGTTTTCAGCTTGCAAAAACATACAATATGCTGTTTTCAAGTATTTAAACTGTCATATTCATGTTTCTGTCGTGTATAATGTCTAATGTTGGTGAAATCAAGATAAAATTGCAGTTTTAAGCATGCAAAAGCATACAAAACACCGTTTTTAAGTATACAAACTGTCATATTCATGTATATGTCGTGTGTAATGGCTTATGTTTGCAAATTTAAGATAAAATAGCGGTTTTCAGCTTGCAAAAACATACAAAATGCTGTTTTCAAGTATTTAAACTGTCATATTCATGATTCTGTCGAGTATAATGGCTAATGTTGGTGAAATCAAGATAAAATTGCAGTTTTAAGCATGCAAAAGCATACAAAACACCGTTTTTAAGTATACAAACTGTCATATTCATGTATATGTCGTGTGTAATGGCTTATGTTTGCAAATTCAAGATAAAAAAGCGGTTTTCAGCTTGCAAAAACGTACATAATGCTGTTTTCAAATATTTAAACTGTCATATTCATGTTTCTGTCGTGTATAATGGCTAATGTTGGTGAAATCAAGATAAAATTGCTGTTGTAAGCATGCAAAAGCATACAAAACATCGTTTTTAAGTATACAAACTGTCATATTCATCTATATGTCGTGTGTAATGGCTTATGTTTGCAAAATCAAGATAAAATATCTGTTTTCAGCTTGCAAAAAACATACAAAATGCTGTTTTCTAGTATTTAAACTGTCATATTCATGTTTCTGTCGTGTATAATGGCTAATGTTGGATAAGATAAAATTGCTGTTTTAAGCATGCAAAAGCATACAAAACACCGTTTTTAAGTATACAAACTGTCATGTTCATGTATATGTCGTGTGTAATGGCTTATGTTTGCAAAATCAAGTAAAAATAGCTGTTTTCAGCTTGCAAAAACATACAAAATGCTGTTTTCAAGTATTTAAACTGTCATATTCATGTTTCTGTCGTGTATAATGGCTAATATTGGTGAAATCAAAATAAAATTGCTGTTTTAAGCATGCAAAAGCACCGTTTTTAAGTATACAATCTGTCATATTCATGTATATGTTGTGTGTAATGGCTTATGTTTGCAAAATCAAGATAAAATAGCTGTTTTCAGCTTGTAGAAACTTAAAAAATGCTGTTTTCATTTATTTAAACTGTCATATTCATGTTTCTGTCGTGTATAATGGCTAATGTTGGTGAAATCAAGATAAAATTGTTGTTTTAAGCATGCAAAATCATACAAAACACCGTTTTTAAGTATACAAACTGTCATATTCATGTATATGTCGTGTGTAATGGCTTATGTTTGCAAAATCAAGTTAAAATAGCTGTTTTCAGCTTGCAAAAACATACAAAATGCTGTTTTCAAGTTTTTAAACTGTCATATTCATGTTTCTGTCGTGTATAATGGCTAATGTTGGTGAAATCAAGATAAAATTGCAGTTTTAAGCATGCAAAAGCATACAAAACACCGTTTTTAAATATACAAACTGTCATATTCATGTATATGTCGTGTGTAATGGCTTATGTTTGCAAAATCAAGATAAAATAGCTGTTTTCAGCTTGCAAAAACATACAAAATACTGTTTTCAAGTATTTAAACTGTCATATTCATGTTTCTGTCGTGCATAATGGCTAATGTTAGTGAAATCAAGATAAAATTGCTGTTTTAAGCATGCAAAAGTACACAAAACAACGTTTGTAAGTATACAAACTGTCATATTCATGTATATGTCGTGTGTAATGGCTTATGTTTGCAAAATCAAGATAAAATAGCTGTTTTCAGCTTGCAAAAACATACAAAATGCTGTTTTCAAGTATTTAAACTGTCATATTCATGTTTCTGTAGTGTATAATGGCTAATGTTAGTGAAATCAAGACAAAATTGCTGTTTTAAGCATGCAAAAGTATACAAAACAACGTTTATAAGTATACAAACTGTCATATTCATGTATATGTCGTGTGTAATGGCTTATGTTTGTGAAATCAAATTAAATAGCTGCTTTCAGCTTGCAAAAACATACAAAATGCTGTTTTCAAGTATTTAACTGTCATATTCATGTTTCTGTCGTGTATAATGGCTAATGTTGGTGAAATCAAGATAAAATTGCAGTTTTAAGCATGCAAAAGCATACAAAACACCGTTTTTAAGTATACAAACTGTCATGTTCATGTATATGTCGTGTGTAATGGCTTATGTTTGCAAAATCAAGAAAAAATAGCTGTTTTCAGCTTGCAAAAACATACAAAATGCTGGTTTCAAGTATTTAAACTGTCATATTCATGTTTCTGTCGTGTATAATGGCTAATGTTGGTGAAATCAAGATAAAATTGCTGTTTTAAGCATGCAAAAGCATACAAAACACCGTTTTTAAGTATACAAACTGTCATATTCATGTATATGTCGTTTGTATTGGCTTATGTTTGCAAAATCAAGATTAAATAGCTCTTTTCAGCTTGCAAAAACATACAAATTGCTATTTTCATGTGATTAAACTGTCATATTCATGTTTCTGTCGTGTATAATGACTAATGTTGGTGAAATCAAGATAAAGTTGCTGTTTTAAGCATGCAAAAGAATACAAAACACCGTTTTTAAGTATACAAACTGTCATATTCATGTATATGTCGTGTGTAATGGCTTATGTTTGCAAAATCAAGATAAAATAGCTGTTTTTAGCTTGCAAAAACATACAAAATGCTGTTTTCAAGTATTTAAACTGTCATATTCATGTTTCTGTCGTGTATAATGGCTAATGTTGGTGAAATCAAGATAAAATTGCAGTTTTAATAATGCAAAAGCATACAAAACACCGCTTTTAAGTATACAAACTGTCATATTCATGTATATGTCGTGTGTAATGGCTTATGTTTGCAAAATCAAGATAAAATAGCTGTTTTCAGCTTGCAAAAACATACAAAATGCTGTTTTCAAGTATTTAAACTGTCATATTCAAGTTTCTGTCGTGTATAATGGCTAATGTTGGTAAAATCAAGATAAAATTGCTGTTTTAAGCATGCAAAAGCATACAAAACACCGTTTTTAAGTATACAAACTGTCATATTCATGTATATGTCGTGTGTAATGGCTTATGTTTGCAAAATCAAGATAAAATAGCTGTTTTCAGCTTGCAAAAACATACAAAATGCTGTTTTCAAGTATTTAAACTGTCATATTCATGTTTCTGTCGTGTATAATGGCTAGTGTGGGTGAAATCAAGATAAAATTGCAGTTTTAAGCATGCAAAAGCATACAAAACACCGTTTTTAAGTATACAAACTGTCATATTCGTGTATATGTCGTGTGTAATGGCTTATGTTTGCAAAATCAAGATAAAATAGCAGTTTTCAGCTTGCAAAAACTTACAAAATGCTGTTTTCTTGTATTTAAATGTCATATTCATGTATCTGTCGTGTATAATGGCTAATGTTGGTGAAATCAAGATAAAATTACTGTTTTAAGCATGCAAAAGCATACAAAACACCGTTTTTAAGTATACAAACTATCATATTCATGTATATGTCGTGTGTAATGGCTTATGTTTGCAAATTTAAGATAAAATAGCGGTTTTCAGCTTGCAAAAACATACAAAATGCTGTTTTCAAGTATTTAAACTGTCATATTCATGATTCTGTCGAGTATAATGGCTAATGTTGGTGAAATCAAGATAAAATTGCAGTTTTAAGCATGCAAAAGCATACAAAACATCGTTTTTAAGTATACAAACTGTCATATTCATGTATATGTCGTGTGTAATGGCTTATGTTTGCAAATTCAAGATAAAAAAGCGGTTTTCAGCTTGCAAAAACGTACATAATGCTGTTTTCAAATATTTAAACTGTCATATTCATGTTTCTGTCGTGTATAATGGCTAATGTTGGTGAAATCAAGATAAAATTGCTGTTGTAAGCATGCAAAAGCATACAAAACATCGTTTTTAAGTATACAAACTGTCATATTCATCTATATGTCGTGTGTAATGGCTTATGTTTGCAAAATCAAGATAAAATATCTGTTTTCAGCTTGCAAAAACATACAAAATGCTGTTTTCTAGTATTTAAACTGTCATATTCATGTTTCTGTCGTGTATAATGGCTAATGTTGGATAAGATAAAATTGCTGTTTTAAGCATGCAAAAGCATACAAAACACCGTTTTTAAGTATACAAACTGTCATGTTCATGTATATGTCGTGTGTAATGGCTTATGTTTGCAAAATCAAGTAAAAATAGCTGTTTTCAGCTTGCAAAAACATACAAAATACTGTTTTCAAGTATTTAAACTGTCATATTCATGTTTCTGTCGTGTATAATGGCTAATATTGGTGAAATCAAAATAAAATTGCTGTTTTAAGCATGCAAAAGCACCGTTTTTAAGTATACAATCTGTCATATTCATGTATATGTTGTGTGTAATGGCTTATGTTTGCAAAATCAAGATAAAATAGCTGTTTTCAGCTTGTAGAAACTTAAAAAATGCTGTTTTCATTTATTTAAACTGTCATATTCATGTTTCTGTCGTGTATAATGGCTAATGTTGGTGAAATCAAGATAAAATTGTTGTTTTAAGCATGCAAAATCATACAAAACACCGTTTTTAAGTATACAAACTGTCATATTAATGTATATGTCGTGTGTAATGGCTTATGTTTGCAAAATCAAGATAAAATAGCTGTTTTCAGCTTGCAAAAACATACAAAATGCTGTTTTCAAGTATTTAAACTGTCATATTCATGTTTCTGTCGTGCATAATGGCTAATGTTAGTGAAATCAAGATAAAATTGCTGTTTTAAGCATGCAAAAGTATACAAAACAACGTTTGTAAGTATACAAACTGTCATATTCATGTATATGTCGTGTGTAATGGCTTATGTTTGTGAAATCAAATTAAATAGCTGCTTTCAGCTCGCAAAAACATACAAAATGCTGTTTTCAAGTATTTAACTATCATTTTCATGTTTCTGTCGTGTATAATGGCTAATGTTGGTGAAATCAAGATAAAATTGCAGTTTTAAGCATGCAAAAGCATACAAAACACCGTTTTTAAGTATACAAACTGTCATGTTCATGTATATGTCTTGTGTAATGGCTTATGTTTGCAAAATCAAGAAAAAATAGCTGTTTTCAGCTTGCAAAAACATACAAAATGCTGTTTTCAAGTATTTAAACTGTCATATTCATGTTTCTGTCGTGTATAATGGCTAATGTTGGTGAAATCAAGATAAAATTGCTGTTTTTAGCATGCAAAAGCATACAAAACACCGTTTTTAAGTATACAAACTGTCATATTCATGTATATGTCGTGTGTAATGGCTTATGTTTGCAAAATCAACATAAAATAGCTGTTTTCAGCTTGCAAAAACATACAAAATGCTGTTTTCAAGTATTTAAACTGTCATATTCATGTTTGTGTCGTGTATAATGTCTAATGTTGGTGAAATCAAGATAAAATTGCAGTTTTAAGCATGCAAAAGCATACAAAACACCGTTTTTAAGTATACAAACTGTCATATTCATGTATATGTCGTGTGTAATGGCTTATGTTTGCAAATTCAAGATAAAATAGCGGTTTTCAGCTTGCAAAAACATACAAAAAGTATTTAAACTGTCATATTCATGTTTCTGTCGTGTATAATGGCTAATGTTGGTGAAATCAAGATAAAATTGCAGTTTTTAAGCATGCAAAAGCATACAAAACACCGTTTTTAAGTATAAAAACTGTCATGTTCATGTATATGTCGTGTGTAATGGCTTATGTTTGCAAAATCAAGAAAAAATAGCTGTTTCAGCTTGCAAAAACATACGAAATGCTGTTTTCAAGTATTTAAACTGTCATATTCATGTTTCTGTTGTGTATAATGGCTAATGTTGGTGAAATCAAGATAAAATTGCTGTTTTAAGCATGCAAAAGCATACAAAACACCGTTTTTAAGTATACAAACTGTCATATTCATGTATATGTCGTGTGTAATGGCTTATGTTTGCAAAATCAACATAAAATAGCTGTTTTCAGCTTGCAAAAACATACAAAATGCTGTTTTCAAGTATTTAAACTGTCATATTCATGTTTCTGTCGTGTATAATGTCTAATGTTGGTGAAATCAAGATAAAATTGCAGTTTTAAGCATGCAAAAGCATACAAAACACCGTTTTTAAGTATACAAACTGTCATATTCATGTATATGTCGTGTGTAATGGCTTATGTTTGCAAATTTAAGATAAAATACCGGTTTTCAGCTTGCAAAAACATACAAAATGCTGTTTTCAAGTATTTAAACTGTCATATTCATGATTCTGTCGAGTATAATGGCTAATGTTGGTGAAATCAAGATAAAATTGCAGTTTTAAGCATGCAAAAGCATACAAAACATCGTTTTTAAGTATACAAACTGTCATATTCATGTATATGTCGTGTGTGATGGCTTATGTTTGCAAATTCAAGATAAAATAGCGGTTTTCAGCTTGCAAAAACATACATAATGCTGTTTTCAAATATTTAAACTGTCATATTCATGTTTCTTTCGTGTATAATGGCTAATGTTGGTGAAATCAAGATAAAATTGCTGTTGTAAGCATGCAAAAGCATACAAAACATCGTTTTTAAGTATACAAACTGCCATATTCAATCTATATGTCGTGTGTAATGGCTTATGTTTGCAAAATCAAGATAAAATATCTGTTTTCAGCTTGCAAAAACATACAAAATGCTGTTTTCAAGTATTTAAACTGTCATATTCATGTTTCTGTCGTGTATAATGGCTAATATTGGTGAAATCAAAATAAAATTGCTGTTTTAAGCATGCAAAAGCACCGTTTTTAAGTATACAATCTGTCATATTCATGTATATGTTGTGTGTAATGGCTTATGTTTGCAAAATCAAGATAAAATAGCTGTTTTCAGCTTGCAGAAACTTAAAAATGCTGTTTTCATTTATTTAAACTGTCATATTCATGTTTCTGTCGTGTATAATGGCTAATGTTGGTGAAATCAAGATAAAATTGTTGTTTTAAGCATGCAAAATCATACAAAACACCGTTTTTAAGTAAACAAACTGTCATATTCATGTATATGTCGTGTGTAATGGCTTATGTTTGCAAAATCAAGATAAAATAGCTGTTTTCAGCTTGCAAAAACATACAAAATGCTGTTTTCAAGTATTTAAACTGTCATATTCATGATTCTGTCGAGTATAATGGCTAATGTTGGTGAAATCAAGATAAAATTGCAGTTTTAAGCATGCAAAAGCATACAAAACACCGTTTTTAAGTATACAAACTGTCATATTCATGTATATGTCGTGTGTAATGGCTTATGTTTGCAAATTCAAGATAAAATAGCTGTTTTCAGCTTGCAAAAACATACATAATGCTGTTTTCAAATATTTAAACCGTCATATTCATGTTTCTGTCGTGTATAATGGCTAATGTTGGTGAAATCAAGATAAAATTGCTGTTGTAAGCATGCAAAAGCATACAAAACATCGTTTTTATGTACACAAACTGTCATATTCATGTATATGTCGTGTGTAATGGCTTATGTTTGCAAAATCAAGATAAAATATCTGTTTTCAGCTTGCAAAAACATACAAAATGCTGTTTTCAAGTATTTAAACTGTCATATTCATGTTTCTGTCGTGTATAATGGCTAATGTTGGATAAGATAAAATTGCTGTTTTAAGCATGCAAAAGCATACAAAACACCGTTTTTAAGTATACAAACTGTGATATTCATGTATATGTCGTGTGTAATGGCTTATGTTTGCAAAATAAAGATAAAATAGCTGTTTTCAGCTTGCAAAAACATACAAAATGCTGTTTTCAAGTATTTAAACTGTCATATTCATGTTTCTGTCGAGTATAATGGCTAATGTTGGTGAAATCAAGATAAAATTGCAGTTTTAAGCATGCAAAAGCATACAAAACATCGTTTTTAAGTATACAAACTGTCATATTCATGTATATGTCGTGTGTGTGTGATGGCTTATGTTTGCAAATTCAAGATAAAATAGCGGTTTTCAGCTTGCAAAAACATACATAATGCTGTTTTCAAATATTTAAACTGTCATATTCATGTTTCTTTCGTGTATAATGGCTAATGTTGGTGAAATCAAGATAAAATTGCTGTTGTAAGCATGCAAAAGCATACAAAACATCGTTTTTAAGTATACAAACTGCCATATTCATCTATATGTCGTGTGTAATGGCTTATGTTTGCAAAATCAAGATAAAATATCTGTTTTCAGCTTGCAAAAACATACAAAATGCTG
>CAWWDY010000738.1:0-20752 GCA_963942605.1 Poecilus cupreus | reverse complement strand
CGTTTTTCTATGTTTTTGCAAGTTTAAAACAGCAATTTTATCGTGATTTCACAAAAATCCACCGTTTCGAACGAAAGAAACCTGAATTATCAGTTTGAATAGTTAAAACAGCGTTTTTTATGTTTTTGCAAGTTTAAAACAGCAATTTTATCGTCATTTCTCATAAATCGCCGTTTCACACGAAAGAAACATGAATTTGTCAGTTTGAATAGTTCAAAACAGCGTTTTTCTATGTTTTTGCAAGTTTAAAACAGCAATTTTATCGTCATTTCTCATAATCGCCGTTTCACACGAAAGAAACATGAATCTGTCAGTTTGAATAGTACAAAACAGCGTTTTTCTATGTTTTTGCAAGTGTAAAACAGCAATTTTATCGTCATTTCTCATAAAACGCCGTTTCACACGAAAGAAACATGAATTTGTCAGTTTGAATAGTAAAAACAGCGTTTTTCTATGTTTTTGCAGTTTAAAACAGCAATTTTTATCGTCATTTCTCATAAATCGCCGTTTCACACGAAAGAAACCTGAATTTATCAGTTTGAATATTTAAAAACAGCGTTTTTCTATGTTTTTGCAAGTTTAAAACAGCAGCTTTATCGTGATTTCACAAAAATCCACCGTTTCGAACGAAAGAAACCTGAATTTATCAGTTTGAATAGTTAAAAACAGCGTTTTTCTATGTTTTTGCAAGTTTAAAACAGCAATTTTATCGTCATTTCTCATAAATCGCCGTTTCACACGAAAGAAACATGAATTTATCAGTTTGAATAGTTAAAAACAGCGTTTTTCAATTTTTTTGCAAGTTTAAAACAGCAATTTTATCGTCATTTCTCATAAATCGCCGTTTTACACGAAAGAAACATGAATTTGTCAGTTTGAATAGTTGAAAACAGCGTTTTTCTATGTTTTTGCAAGTTTAAAACAGCAATTTTATCGTCATTTCTCATAAATCGCCGTTTCACTCGAAAGAAACATGAATTTGTCAGTTTGAATAGTTCAAAACAGCGTTTTTCTATGTTTTTGCAAGTTTAAAACAGCAATTTTATCGTCATTTCTCATAAAACGCCGTTTCACACGAAAGAAACATGAATTTGTCAGTTTGAATAATTAAAAACAGCGTTTTTCTATGTTTTTGCAAGTTTAAAACAGCAATTTTATCGTCATTTCTCATAAATCGCCGTTTCACCTGAATTTATCAGTTTGAATAGTTAAAAACAGCGTTTTTCTATGTTTTTGCAAGTTTAAAACAGCAATTTTAACGTCATTTCTCATAAATCGCCGTTTCACACGAAAGAAACATGAATTTATCAGTTTGAATAGTTCAAAACAGCGTTTTTCTATGTTTTTGCAAGTTTAAAACAGCAGTTTTATCGTGATTTCACAAAAATCCACCGTTTCGAACGAAAGAAACCTGAATTTATCAGTTTGAATAGTTAAAAACAGCGTTTTTCTATGTTTTTGCAAGTTTAAAACAGCAATTTTATCGTGATTTCACAAAAATCCACCGTTTTGAACGAAAGAAACCTGAATTTATCAGTTTGAATAGTTAAAAACAGCGTTTTTTATGTTTTTGCAAGTTTAAAACAGCAATTTTATCGTCATTTCTCATAAATCGCCGTTTCACACGAAAGAAACATGAATTTGTCAGTTTGAATAGTTCAAAACAGCGTTTTTCTATGTTTTTGCAAGTTTAAAACAGCAATTTTATCGTCATTTCTCATAAATCGCCGTTTCACACGAAAGAAACATGAATCTGTCAGTTTGAATAGTTCAAAACAGCGTTTTTCTATGTTTTTGCAAGTGTAAAACAGCAATTTTATCGTCATTTCTCATAAAACGCCGTTTCACACGAAAGAAACATGAATTTGTCAGTTTGAATAGTTAAAAACAGCGTTTTTTCTATGTTTTTGCAAGTTTAAAACAGCAATTTTATCGTCATTTCTCATAAATCGCCGTTTCACACGAAAGAAACCTGAATTTATCAGTTTGAATATTTAAAAACAGCGTTTTTCTATGTTTTTGCAAGTTTAAAACAGCAGTTTTATCGTGATTTCACAAAAATCCACCGTTTCGAACGAAAGAAACCTGAATTTATCAGTTTGAATAGTTAAAAACAGCGTTTTTCTATGTTTTTGCAAGTTTAAAACAGCAATTTTATCGTCATTTCTCATAAATCGCCGTTTCACACGAAAGAAACATGAATTTATCAGTTTGAATAGTTAAAAACAGCGTTTTTCTATGTTTTTGCAAGTTTAAAACAGCAATTTTATCGTCATTTCTCATAAATCGCCGTTTCACACGAAAGAAACATGAATTTGTCAGTTTGAATAGTTCAAAACAGCGTTTTTCTATGTTTTTGCAAGTTTAAAATAGCAATTTTATCGTCATTTCTCATAAATCGCCGTTTCACACGAAAGAAACATGAATTTGTCAGTTTGAATAGTTCAAAACAGCGTTTTTCTATGTTTTTGCAAGTTTAAAACAGCAATTTTATCGTCATTTCTCATAAATCGCCGTTTCACACGAAAGAAACATGAATTTGTCAGTTTGAATAGTTCAAAACAGCGTTTTTCTATGTTTTTTCATGTTTAAAACAGCAATTTTATCGTCATTTCTCATAAATCGCCGTTTCACACGAAAGAAACATGAATTTGTCAGTTTGAATAGTTCAAAACAGCGTTTTTCTATGTTTTTTCATGTTTAAAACAGCAATTTTATCGTCATTTCTCATAAATCGCCGTTTTACACGAAAGAAACATGAATTTGTCAGTTTGAATAGTTGAAAACAGCGTTTTTCTATGTTTTTGCAAGTTTAAAACAGCAATTTTATCGTCATTTCTCATAAATCGCCGTTTCACTCGAAAGAAACATGAATTTGTCAGTTTGAATAGTTCAAAACAGCGTTTTTCTATGTTTTTGCAAGTTTAAAACAGCAATTTTATCGTCATTTCTCATAAATCGCCGTTTCACACGAAAGAAACATGAATTTATCAGTTTGAATAGTTAAAAACAGCGTTTTTCTATGTTTTTGCAAGTTTAAAACAGCAGTTTTATCGTGATTTCACAAAAATCCACCGTTTCGAACGAAAGAAACCTGAATTTATCAGTTTGAATAGTTAAAAACAGCGTTTTTCTATGTTTTTGCAAGTTTAAAACAGCAATTTTATCGTGATTTCACAAAAATCCACCGTTTCGAACGAAAGAAACCTGAATTTATCAGTTTGAATAGTTAAAAACAGCGTTTTTTATGTTTTTGCAAGTTTAAAACAGCAATTTTATCGTCATTTCTCATAAATCGCCGTTTCACACGAAAGAAACATGAATTTGTCAGTTTGAATAGTTCAAAACAGCGTTTTTCTATGTTTTTGCAAGTTTAAAACAGCAATTTTATCGTCATTTCTCATAAATCGCCGTTTCACACGAAAGAAACATGAATCTGTCAGTTTGAATAGTTCAAAACAGCGTTTTTCTATGTTTTTGCAAGTGTAAAACAGCAATTTTATCGTCATTTCTCATAAAACGCCGTTTCACACGAAAGAAACATGAATTTGTCAGTTTGAATAGTTAAAAACAGCGTTTTTCTATGTTTTTGCAAGTTTAAAACAGCAATTTTATCGTCATTTCTCATAAATCGCCGTTTCACACGAAAGAAACCTGAATTTATCAGTTTGAATATTTAAAAACAGCGTTTTTCTATGTTTTTGCAAGTTTAAAACAGCAGTTTTATCGTGATTTCACAAAAATCCACCGTTTCGAACGAAAGAAACCTGAATTTATCAGTTTGAATAGTTAAAAACAGCGTTTTTCTATGTTTTTGCAAGTTTAAAACAGCAATTTTATCGTCATTTCTCATAAATCGCCGTTTCACACGAAAGAAACATGAATTTATCAGTTTGAATAGTTAAAAACAGCGTTTTTCTATGTTTTTGCAAGTTTAAAACAGCAATTTTATCGTCATTTCTCATAAATCGCCGTTTTACACGAAAGAAACATGAATTTGTCAGTTTGAATAGTTGAAAACAGCGTTTTTCTATGTTTTTGCAAGTTTAAAACAGCAATTTTATCGTCATTTCTCATAAATCGCCGTTTCACTCGAAAGAAACATGAATTTGTCAGTTTGAATAGTTCAAAACAGCGTTTTTCTATGTTTTTGCAAGTTTAAAACAGCAATTTTATCGTCATTTCTCATAAATCGCCGTTTCACACGAAAGAAACATGAATTTATCAGTTTGAATAGTTAAAAACAGCGTTTTTCTATGTTTTTGCAAGTTTAAAACAGCAGTTTTATCGTGATTTCACAAAAATCCACCGTTTCGAACGAAAGAAACCTGAATTTATCAGTTTGAATAGTTAAAAACAGCGTTTTTCTATGTTTTTGCAAGTTTAAAACAGCAATTTTATCGTGATTTCACAAAAATCCACCGTTTCGAACGAAAGAAACCTGAATTTATCAGTTTGAATAGTTAAAAACAGCGTTTTTTATGTTTTTGCAAGTTTAAAACAGCAATTTTATCGTCATTTCTCATAAATCGCCGTTTCACACGAAAGAAACATGAATTTGTCAGTTTGAATAGTTCAAAACAGCGTTTTTCTGTGTTTTTGCAAGTTTAAAACAGCAATTTTATCGTCATTTCTCATAAATCGCCGTTTCACACGAAAGAAACATGAATCTGTCAGTTTGAATAGTTCAAAACAGCGTTTTTCTATGTTTTTGCAAGTGTAAAACAGCAATTTTATCGTCATTTCTCATAAAACGCCGTTTCACACGAAAGAAACATGAATTTGTCAGTTTGAATAGTTAAAAACAGCGTTTTTCTATGTTTTTGCAAGTTTAAAACAGCAATTTTATCGTCATTTCTCATAAATCGCCGTTTCACACGAAAGAAACCTGAATTTATCAGTTTGAATATTTAAAAACAGCGTTTTTCTATGTTTTTGCAAGTTTAAAACAGCAGTTTTATCGTGATTTCACAAAAATCCACCGTTTCGAACGAAAGAAACCTGAATTTATCAGTTTGAATAGTTAAAAACAGCGTTTTTCTATGTTTTTGCAAGTTTAAAACAGCAATTTTATCGTCATTTCTCATAAATCGCCGTTTCACACGAAAGAAACATGAATTTATCAGTTTGAATAGTTAAAAACAGCGTTTTTCTATGTTTTTGCAAGTTTAAAACAGCAATTTTATCGTCATTTCTCATAAATCGCCGTTTCACACGAAAGAAACATGAATTTGTCAGTTTGAATAGTTCAAAACAGCGTTTTTCTATGTTTTTGCAAGTTTAAAATAGCAATTTTATCGTCATTTCTCATAAATCGCCGTTTCACACGAAAGAAACATGAATTTGTCAGTTTGAATAGTTCAAAACAGCGTTTTTCTATGTTTTTGCAAGTTTAAAACAGCAATTTTATCGTCATTTCTCATAAATCGCCGTTTCACACGAAAGAAACATGAATTTGTCAGTTTGAATAGTTCAAAACAGCGTTTTTCTATGTTTTTTCATGTTTAAAACAGCAATTTTATCGTCAT
Source organism: Poecilus cupreus (assembly GCA_963942605.1). NCBI lineage: Eukaryota > Metazoa > Arthropoda > Insecta > Coleoptera > Carabidae > Poecilus > Poecilus cupreus. Next base: position 15,224 of record CAWWDY010000738.1, on the reverse strand, counting down.
TTCTCATAAATCGCCGTTTCACACGAAAGAAACATGAATTTGTCAGTTTGAATAGTTCAAAACAGCGTTTTTCTATGTTTTTGCAAGTTTAAAACAGCAATTTTATCGTCATTTCTCATAAATCGCCGTTTCACACGAAAGAAACATGAATTTGTCAGTTTGAATAGTTAAAAACAGCGTTTTTCTATGTTTTTGCAAGTTTAAAACAGCAATTTTATCGTCATTTCTCATAAATCGCCGTTTCACCTGAATTTATCAGTTTGAATAGTTAAAAACAGCGTTTTTCTATGTTTTTGCAAGTTTAAAACAGCAATTTTATCGTCATTTCTCATAAATCGCCGTTTCACACGAAAGAAACATGAATTTATCAGTTTGAATAGTTCAAAACAGCGTTTTACTATGTTTTTGCAAGTTTAAAACAGCAGTTTATCGTCATTTCTCATAAATCGCCGTTTCACTCGAAAGAAACATGAATTTGTCAGTTTGAATAGTTAAAAACAGCGTTTTTCTATGTTTTTGCAAGTTTAAAACAGCAATTTTATCGTCATTTCTCATAAATCGCCGTTTCACACGAAAGAAACATGAATTTATCAGTTTGAATAGTAAAAAACAGCGTTTTTTATGTTTTTGCAAGTTTAAAACAGCAATTTTATCGTCATTTCTCATAAATCGCCGTTTCACACGAAAGAAACATGAATTTGTCAGTTTGAATAGTTCAAAACAGCGTTTTTCTATGTTTTTGCAAGGTTAAAATAGCAATTTTATCGTCATTTCTCATAATTCGCCGTTTCACACGAAAGAAACATGAATTTGTCAGTTTGAATAGTTCAAAACAGCGTTTTTCTATGTTTTTGCAAGTGTAAAACAGCAATTTCATCGTCATTTCTCATAAAACGCCGTTTCACACGAAAGAAACATGAATTTGTTAGTTTGAATAGTTAAAAACAGCGTTTTTCTATGTTTTTGCAAGTTTAAAACAGCAATTTTATCGTCATTTCTCATAAATCGCCGTTTCACACGAAAGAAACATGAATTTGTCAGTTTGAAAAGTTAAAAACAGCGTTTTTCTATGTTTTTGCAAGTTTAAAACAGCAATTTTATCGTCATTTCTCATAAATCGCCGTTTCACCTGAATTTATCAGTTTGAATAGTTAAAAACAGCGTTTTTCTATGTTTTTGCAAGTTTAAAACAGCAATTTTATCGTCATTTCTCATAAATCGCCGTTTCACACGAAAGAAACATGAATTTATCAGTTTGAATAGTTAAAAACAGCGTTTTTCTATGTTTTTGCAAGTTTAAAACAGCAATTTTATCGTCATTTCTCATAAATCGAGGTTTCACACGAAAGAAACATGAATTTGTCAGTTTGAATAGTTCAAAACAGCGTTTTTCTATGTTTTTGCAAGTTTAAAACAGCAATTTTATCGTCATTTCTCATAAATCGCCGTTTCACACGAAAGAAACATGAATTTGTCAGTTTGAATAGTTCAAAACAGCGTTTTTCTATGTTTTTGCAAGTTTAAAACAGCAATTTTATCGTCATTTCTCATAAATCGCCGTTTCACACGAAAGAAACATGAATTTGTCAGTTTGAATAGTTCAAAACAGCGTTTTTCTATGTTTTTCCATGTTTAAAACAGCAATTTTATCGTCATTTCTCATAAATCGCCGTTTCACACGAAAGAAACATGAATTTGTCAGTTTGAATAGTTGAAAACAGCGTTTTTCTATGTTTTTGCAAGTTTAAAACAGCAATTTTATCGTCATTTCTCATAAATCGCCGTTTCACTCGAAAGAAACATGAATTTGTCAGTTTGAATAGTTCAAAACAGCGTTTTTCTATGTTTTTGCAAGTTTAAAACAGCAATTTTATCGTCATTTCTCATAAAACGCCGTTTCACACGAAAGAAACATGAATTTGTCAGTTTGAATAGTTCAAAACAGCGTTTTTCTATGTTTTTCCATGTTTAAAACAGCAATTTTATCGTCATTTCTCATAAATCGCCGTTTCACACGAAAGAAATATGAATTTGTCAGTTTGAATAGTTGAAAACAGCGTTTTTCTATGTTTTTGCAAGTTTTAAACAGCAATTTTATCGTCATTTCTCATAAATCGCCGTTTCACTCGAAAGAAACATGAATTTGTCAGTTTAAATAGTTCAAAACAGCGTTTTTCTATGTTTTTGCAAGTTTAAAACAGCAATTTTATCGTCATTTCTCATAAAACGCCGTTTTACACGAAAGAAACATGAATTTGTCAGTTTAAATAGTTAAAAACAGCGTTTTTCTATGTTTTTGCAAGTTTAAAACAGCAATTTTATCGTCATTTCTCATAAATCGCCGTTTCACCTGAATTTATCAGTTTGAATAGTTAAAAACAGCGTTTTTCTATGTTTTTGCAAGTTTAAAACAGCAATTTTATCGTCATTTCTCATAAATCGCCGTTTCACACGAAAGAAACATGAATTTATCAGTTTGAATAGTTCAAAACAGCGTTTTACTATGTTTTTGCAAGTTTAAAACAGCAGTTTATCGTCATTTCTCATAAATCGCCGTTTCACTCGAAAGAAACATGAATTTGTCAGTTTGAATAGTTAAAAACAGCGTTTTTCTATGTTTTTGCAAGTTTAAAACAGCAATTTTATCGTCATTTCTCATAAATCGCCGTTTCACACGAAAGAAACATGAATTTATCAGTTTGAATAGTTAAAAACAGCGTTTTTTATGTTTTTGCAAGTTTAAAACAGCAATTTTATCGTCATTTCTCATAAATCGCCGTTTCACACGAAAGAAACATGAATTTGTCAGTTTGAATAGTTCAAAACAGCGTTTTTCTATGTTTTTGCAAGGTTAAAACAGCAATTTTATCGTCATTTCTCATAATTCGCCGTTTCACACGAAAGAAACATGAATTTGTCAGTTTGAATAGTTCAAAACAGCGTTTTTCTATGTTTTTGCAAGTATAAAACAGCAATTTTGTCGTCATTTCTCATAAAACGCCGTTTCACACGAAAGAAACATGAATTTGTTAGTTTGAATAGTTAAAAACAGCGTTTTTCTATGTTTTTGCAAGTTTAAAACAGCAATTTTATCGTCATTTCTCATAAATCGCCGTTTCACACGAAAGAAACATGAATTTGTCAGTTTGAATAGTTAAAAACAGCGTTTTTCTATGTTTTTGCAAGTTTAAAACAGCAATTTTATCGTCATTTCTCATAAATCGCCGTTTCACCTGAATTTATCAGTTTGAATAGTTAAAAACAGCGTTTTTCTATGTTTTTGCAAGTTTAAAACAGCAATTTTATCGTCATTTCTCATAAATCGCCGTTTCACACGAAAGAAACATGAATTTATCAGTTTGAATAGTTAAAAACAGCGTTTTTCTATGTTTTTGCAAGTTTAAAACAGCAATTTTATCGTCATTTCTCATAAATCGAGGTTTCACACGAAAGAAACATGAATTTGTCAGTTTGAATAGTTCAAAACAGCGTTTTTCTATGTTTTTGCAAGTTTAAAACAGCAATTTTATCGTCATTTCTCATAAATCGCCGTTTCACACGAAAGAAACATGAATTTGTCAGTTTGAATAGTTCAAAACAGCGTTTTTCTATGTTTTTGCAAGTGTAAAACAGCAATTTCATCGTCATTTCTCATAAAACGCCGTTTCACACGAAAGAAACATGAATTTGTTAGTTTGAATAGTTAAAAACAGCGTTTTTCTATGTTTTTGCAAGTTTAAAACAGCAATTTTATCGTCATTTCTCATAAATCGCCGTTTCACACGAAAGAAACATGAATTTGTCAGTTTGAATAGTTAAAAACAGCGTTTTTCTATGTTTTTGCAAGTTTAAAACAGCAATTTTATCGTCATTTCTCATAAATCGCCGTTTCACCTGAATTTATCAGTTTGAATAGTTAAAAACAGCGTTTTTCTATGTTTTTGCAAGTTTAAAACAGCAATTTTATCGTCATTTCTCATAAATCGCCGTTTCACACGAAAGAAACATGAATTTATCAGTTTGAATAGTTAAAAACAGCGTTTTTCTATGTTTTTGCAAGTTTAAAACAGCAATTTTATCGTCATTTCTCATAAATCGAGGTTTCACACGAAAGAAACATGAATTTGTCAGTTTGAATAGTTCAAAACAGCGTTTTACTATGTTTTTGCAAGTTTAAAACAGCAATTTTATCGTCATTTCTCATAAATCGCCGTTTCACTCGAAAGAAACATGAATTTGTCAGTTTGAATAGTTAAAAACAGCGTTTTTCTATGTTTTTGCAAGTTTAAAACAGCAATTTTATCGTCATTTCTCATAAATCGCCGTTTCACACGAAAGAAACATGAATTTATCAGTTTGAATAGTTAAAAACAGCGTTTTTTATGTTTTTGCAAGTTTAAAACAGCAATTTTATCGTCATTTCTCATAAATCGCCGTTTCACACGAAAGAAACATGAATTTGTCAGTTTGAATAGTTCAAAACAGCGTTTTTCTATGTTTTTGCAAGGTTAAAACAGCAATTTTATCGTCATTTCTCATAATTCGCCGTTTCACACGAAAGAAACATGAATTTGTCAGTTTGAATAGTTCAAAACAGCGTTTTTCTATGTTTTTGCAAGTATAAAACAGCAATTTTGTCGTCATTTCTCATAAAACGCCGTTTCACACGAAAGAAACATGAATTTGTTAGTTTGAATAGTTAAAAACAGCGTTTTTCTATGTTTTTGCAAGTTTAAAACAGCAATTTTATCGTCATTTCTCATAAATCGCCGTTTCACACGAAAGAAACATGAATTTGTCAGTTTGAATAGTTAAAAACAGCGTTTTTCTATGTTTTTGCGAGTTTAAAACAGCAATTTTATCGTCATTTCTCATAAATCGCCGTTTCACCTGAATTTATCAGTTTGAATAGTTAAAAACAGCGTTTTTCTATGTTTTTGCAAGTTTAAAACAGCAATTTTATCGTCATTTCTCATAAATCGCCGTTTCACACGAAAGAAACATGAATTTATCAGTTTGAATAGTTAAAAACAGCGTTTTTCTATGTTTTTGCAAGTTTAAAACAGCAATTTTATCTTAATTTCTCATAAATCGAGGTTTCACACGAAAGAAACATGAATTTGTCAGTTTGAATAGTTCAAAACAGCGTTTTTCTATGTTTTTGCAAGTTTAAAACAGCAATTTTATCGTCATTTCTCATAAATCGCCGTTTCACACGAAAGAAACATGAATTTGTCAGTTTGAATAGTTCAAAACAGCGTTTTTCTATGTTTTTGCAAGTTTAAAACAGCAATTTTATCGTCATTTCTCATAAATCGCCGTTTCACACGAAAGAAACATGAATTTGTCAGTTTGAATAGTTCAAAACAGCGTTTTTCTATGTTTTTCCATGTTTAAAACAGCAATTTTATCGTCATTTCTCATAATTCGCCGTTTCACACGAAAGAAACATGAATTTGTCAGTTTGAATAGTTGAAAACAGCGTTTTTCTATGTTTTTGCAAGTTTAAAACAGCAATTTTATCGTCATTTCTCATAAATCGCCGTTTCACTCGAAAGAAACATGAATTTGTCAGTTTGAATAGTTCAAAACAGCGTTTTTCTATGTTTTTGCAAGTTTAAAACAGCAATTTTATCGTCATTTCTCATAAAACGCCGTTTCACACGAAAGAAACATGAATTTGTCAGTTTGAATAGTTAAAAACAGCGTTTTTCTATGTTTTTGCAAGTTTAAAACAGCAATTTTATCGTCATTTCTCTAAATCGCCGTTTCACCTGAATTTATCAGTTTGAATAGTTAAAAACAGCGTTTTTCTATGTTTTTGCAAGTTTAAAACAGCAATTTTATAGTCATTTCTCATAAATCGCCGTTTCACACGAAAGAAACATGAATTTATCAGTTTGAATAGTTCAAAACAGCGTTTTACTATGTTTTTGCAAGTTTAAAACAGCAGTTTATCGTCATTTCTCATAAATCGCCGTTTCACTCGAAAGAAACATGAATTTGTCAGTTTGAATAGTTAAAAACAGCGTTTTTCTATGTTTTTGCAAGTTTAAAACAGTAATTTTATCGTCATTTCTCATAAATCGCCGTTTCACACGAAAGAAACATGAATTTATCAGTTTGAATAGTAAAAAACAGCGTTTTTTATGTTTTTGCAAGTTTAAAACAGCAATTTTATCGTCATTTCTCATAAATCGCCGTTTCACACGAAAGAAACATGAATTTGTCAGTTTGAATAGTTCAAAATAGCGTTTTTCTATGTTTTTGCAAGGTTAAAACAGCAATTTTATCGTCATTTCTCATAATTCGCCGTTTCACACGAAAGAAACATGAATTTGTCAGTTTGAATAGTTCAAAACAGCGTTTTTCTATGTTTTTGCAAGTGTAAAACTGCAATTTTATCGTCATTTCTCATAAAACGCCGTTTCACACGAAAGAAACATGAATTTGTTAGTATGAATAGTTAAAAACAGCGTTTTTCTATGTTTTTGCAAGTTTAAAACAGCAATTTTATCGTCATTTCTCATAAATCGCCGTTTCACACGAAAGAAACCTGAATTTATCAGTTTGAATAGTTAAAAACAGCGTTTTTCTATGTTTTTGCAAGTTTAAAACAGCAGTTTTATCGTGATTTCACAAAAATCCACCGTTTCGAACGAAAGAAACCTGAATATATCAGTTTGAATAGTTAAAAACAGCGTTTTTCTATGTTTTTGCAAGTTTAAAACAGCAATTTTATCGTCATTTCTCATAAATCGCCGTTTCACACGAAAGAAACATGAATTTATCAGTTTGAATAGTTAAAAACAGCGTTTTTCTATGTTTTTGCAAGTTTAAAACAGCAATTTTATCGTCATTTCTCATAAATCGCCGTTTCACACGAAAGAAACATGAATTTGTCAGTTTGAATAGTTCAAAACAGCGTTTTTCTATGTCTTTGCAAGTTTAAAACAGCAATTTTATCGTCATTTCTCATAAATCGCCGTTTCACACGAAAGAAACATGAATTTGTCAGTTTGAATAGTTCAAAACAGCGTTTTTCTATGTTTTTGCAAGTTTAAAACAGCAATTTTATCGTCATTTCTCATAAATCGCCGTTTCACTCGAAAGAAACATGAATTTGTCAGTTTGAATAGTTCAAAACAGCGTTTTTCTATGTTTTTGCAAGTTTAAAACAGCAATTTTATCGTCATTTCTCATAAAACGCCGTTTCACACGAAAGAAACATGAATTTGTCAGTTTGAATAGTTAAAAACAGCGTTTTTCTATGTTTTTGCAAGTTTAAAACAGCAATTTTATCGTCATTTCTCATAAATCGCCGTTTCACCTGAATTTATCAGTTTGAATAGTTAAAAACAGCGTTTTTCTATGTTTTTGCAAGTTTAAAACAGCAATTTTATCGTCATTTCTCATAAATCGCCGTTTCACACGAAAGAAACATGAATTTATCAGTTTGAATAGTTAAAAACAGCGTTTTTCTATGTTTTTGCAAGTTTAAAACAGCAGTTTTATCGTGATTTCACAAAAATCCACCGTTTCGAACGAAAGAAACCTGAATTTATCAGTTTGAATAGTTAAAAACAGCGTTTTTCTATGTTTTTGCAAGTTTAAAACAGCAATTTTATCGTCATTTCTCATAAATCGCCGTTTCACACGAAAGAAACATGAATTTATCAGTTTGAATAGTTAAAAACAGCGTTTTTCTATGTTTTTGCAAGTTTAAAACAGCAATTTTATCGTCATTTCTCATAAATCGCCGTTTCACACGAAAGAAACATGAATTTGTCAGTTTGAATAATTCAAAACAGCGTTTTTCTATGTTTTTGCAAGTTTAAAACAGCAATTTTATCGTCATTTCTCATAAATCGCCGTTTCACACGAAAGAAACATGAATTTGTCAGTTTGAATAGTTCAAAACAGCGTTTTTCTATGTTTTTGCAAGTGTAAAACAGCAATTTTATCGTCATTTCTCATAAAACGCCGTTTCACACGAAAGAAACATGAATTTGTCAGTTTGAATAGTTAAAAACAGCGTTTTTCTATGTTTTTGCAAGTTTAAAACAGCAATTTTATCGTCATTTCTCATAAATCGCCGTTTCACACGAAAGAAATCTGAATTTATCAGTTTGAATAGTTAAAAACAGCGTTTTTCTATGTTTTTGCAAGTTTAAAACAGCAGTTTTATCGTGATTTCACAAAAATCCACCGTTTCGAACGAAAGAAACCTGAATTTATCAGTTTGAATAGTTAAAAACAGCGTTTTTCTATGTTTTTGCAAGTTTAAAACAGCAATTTTATCGTCATTTCTCATAAATCGCCGTTTCACACAAAAGAAACATGAATTTATCAGTTTGAATAGTTAAAAACAGCGTTTTTCTATGTTTTTGCAAGTTTAAAACAGCAATTTTAACGTCATTTCTCATAAATCGCCGTTTCACACGAAAGAAACATGAATTTATCAGTTTGAATAGTTAAAAACAGCGTTTTTCTATGTTTTTGCAAGTTTAAAACAGCAATTTTATCGTCATTTCTCATAAATCGCCGTTTCACACGAAAGAAACATGAATTTATCAGTTTGAATAGTTCAAAACAGCGTTTTTCTATGTTTTTGCAAGTTTAAAACAGCAATTTTATCGTCATTTCTCATAAATCGCCGTTTCACACGAAAGAAACATGAATTTGTCAGTTTGAATAGTTCAAAACAGCGTTTTTCTATGTTTTTGCAAGTTTAAAACAGCAATTTTATTGTCATTTCACATAAATCGCCGTTTCACACGAAAGAAACATGAATTTGTCAGTTTGAATAGTTCAAAACAGCGTTTTTCTATGTTTTTTCATGTTTAAAACAGCAATTTTATCGTCATTTCTCATAAATCGCCGTTTCACACGAAAGAAACATGAATTTGTCAGTTTGAATAGTTGAAAACAGCGTTTTTCTATGTTTTTGCAAGTTTAAAACAGCAATTTTATCGTCATTTCTCATAAATCGCCGTTTCACTCGAAAGAAACATGAATTTGTCAGTTTGAATAGTTCAAAACAGCGTTTTTCTATGTTTTTGCAAGATTAAAACAGCAATTTTATCGTCATTTCTCATAAAACGCCGTTTCACACGAAAGAAACATGAATTTGTCAGTTTGAATAGTTAAAAACAGCGTTTTTCTATGTTTTTGCAAGTTTAAAACAGCAATTTTATCGTCATTTCTCATAAATCGCCGTTTCACCTGAATTTATCAGTTTGAATAGTTAAAAACAGCGTTTTTCTATGTTTTTGCAAGTTTAAAACAGCAATTTTATCGTCATTTCTCATAAATCGCCGTTTCACACGAAAGAAACCTGAATTTATCAGTTTAAATAGTTAAAAACAGCGTTTTTCTATGTTTTTGCAAGTTTAAAACAGCAGTTTTATCGTGATTTCACAAAAATCCACCGTTTCGAACGAAAGAAACCTGAATTTATCAGTTTGAATAGTTAAAAACAGCGTTTTTCTATGTTTTTGCAAGTTTAAAACAGCAATTTTATCGTCATTTCTCATAAATCGCCGTTTCACACGAAAGAAACATGAATATTTCAGTTTGAATAGTTAAAAACAGCGTTTTTCTATGTTTTTGCAAGTTTAAAACAGCAATTTTATCGTCATTTCTCATAAATCGCCGTTTCACACGAAAGAAACATGAATTTGTCAGTTTGAATAGTTCAAAACAGCGTTTTTCTATGTCTTTGCAAGTTTAAAACAGCAATTTTATCGTCATTTCTCATAAATCGCCGTTTCACACGAAAGAAACATGAATTTGTCAGTTTGAATAGTTCAAAACAGCGTTTTTCTATGTTTTTGCAAGTTTAAAACAGCAATTTTATCGTCATTTCTCATAAATCGCCGTTTCACTCGAAAGAAACATGAATTTGTCAGTTTGAATAGTTCAAAACAGCGTTTTTCTATGTTTTTGCAAGTTTAAAACAGCAATTTTATCGTCATTTCTCATAAAACGCCGTTTCACACGAAAGAAACATGAATTTGTCAGTTTGAATAGTTAAAAACAGCGTTTTTCTATGTTTTTGCAAGTTTAAAACAGCAATTTTATCGTCATTTCTCATAAATCGCCGTTTCACCTGAATTTATCAGTTTGAATAGTTAAAAACAGCGTTTTTCTATGTTTTTGCAAGTTTAAAACAGCAATTTTATCGTCATTTCTCATAAATCGCCGTTTCACACGAAAGAAACATGAATTTATCAGTTTGAATAGTTAAAAACAGCGTTTTTCTATGTTTTTGCAAGTTTAAAACAGCAATTTTATCGTCATTTCTCATAAATCGCCGTTTCACACGAAAGAAACATGAATTTATCAGTTTGAATAGTTAAAAACAGCGTTTTTCTATGTTTTTGCAAGTTTAAAACAGCAATTTTATCGTCATTTCTCATAAATCGCCGTTTCACACGAAAGAAACATGAATTTGTCAGTTTGAATAGTTCAAAACAGCGTTTTTCTATGTTTTTGCAAGTTTAAAACAGCAATTTTATCGTCATTTCTCATAAATCGCCATTTCACACGAAAGAAACATGAATTTGTCAGTTTGAATAGTTCAAAACAGCGTTTTTCTATGTTTTTTCAAGTGTAAAACAGCAATTTTATCGTCATTTCTCATAAAACGCCGTTTCACACGAAAGAAACATGAATTTGTCAGTTTGAATAGTTAAAAACAGCGTTTTTCTATGTTTTTGCAAGTTTAAAACAGCAATTTTATCGTCATTTCTCATAAATCGCCGTTTCACACGAAAGAAACCTGAATTTATCAGTTTGAATAGTTAAAAACAGCGTTTTTCTATGTTTTTGCAAGTTTAAAACAGCAGTTTTATCGTGATTTCACAAAAATCCACCGTTTCGAACGAAAGAAACCTGAATTTATCAGTTTGAATAGTTAAAAACAGCGTTTTTCTATGTTTTTGCAAGTTTAAAACAGCAATTTTATCGTCATTTCTCATAAATCGCCGTTTCACACGAAAGAAACATGAATTTATAAGTTTGAATAGTTAAAAACAGCGTTTTTCTATGTTTTTGCAAGTTTAAAACAGCAATTTTATCGTCATTTCTCATAAATCGCCGTTTCACACGAAAGAAACATGAATTTATCAGTTTGAATAGTTAAAAACAGCGTTTTTCTATGTTTTTGCAAGTTTAAAACAGCAATTTTATCGTCATTTCTCATAAATCGCCGTTTCACACGAAAGAAACATGAATTTGTCAGTTTGAATTGTTCAAAACAGCGTTTTTCTATGTTTTTGCAAGTTTAAAACAGCAATTTTATCGTCATTTCTCATAAATCGCCGTTTCACACGAAAGAAACATGAATTTGTCAGTTTGAATAGTTCAAAACAGCGTTTTTCTATGTTTTTGCAAGTTTAAAACAGCAATTTTATTGTCGTTTCTCATAAATCGCCGTTTCACACGAAAGAAACATGAATTTGTCAGTTTGAATAGTTCAAAACAGCGTTTTTCTATGTTTTTTCATGTTTAAAACAGCAATTTTATCGTCATTTATCATAAATCGCCGTTTCAAACGAAAGAAACATGAATTTGTCAGTTTGAATAGTTGAAAACAGCGATTTTCTATGTTTTTGCAAGTTTAAAACAGCAATTTTATCGTCATTTCTCATAAATCGCCGTTTCACTCGAAAGAAACATGAATTTGTCAGTTTGAATAGTTCAAAACAGCGTTTTTCTATGTTTTTGCAAGTTTAAAACAGCAATTTTATCGTCATTTCTCATAAAACGCCGTTTCACACGAAAGAAACATGAATTTGTCAGTTTGAATAGTTAAAAACAGCGTTTTTCTATGTTTTTGCAAGTTTAAAACAGCAATTTTATCGTCATTTCTCATAAATCGCCGTTTCACCTGAATTTATCAGTTTGAATAGTTAAAAACAGCGTTTTTCTATGTTTTTGCAAGTTTAAAACAGCAATTTTATCGTCATTTCTCATAAATCGCCGTTTCACACGAAAGAAACATGAATTTATCAGTTTGAATAGTTCAAAACAGCGTTTTACTATGTTTTTGCAAGTTTAAAACAGCAGTTTATCGTCATTTCTCATAAATCGCCGTTTCACTCGAAAGAAACATGAATTTGTCAGTTTGAATAGTTAAAAACAGCGTTTTTCTATGTTTTTGCAAGTTTAAAACAGCAATTTTATCGTCATTTCTCATAAATCGCCGTTTCACACGAAAGAAACATGAATTTGTCAGTTTGAATAGTTCAAAACAGCGTTTTTCTATGTTTTTGCAAGTTTAAAACAGCAATTTTATCGTCATTTCTCATAAATCGCCGTTTCACACGAAAGAAACATGAATTTATCAGTTTGAATAGTTCAAAACAGCGTTTTTCTATGTTTTTGCAAGTTTAAAACAGCAGTTTTATCGTGATTTCACAAAAATCCACCGTTTCGAACGAAAGAAACCTGAATTTATCAGTTTGAATAGTTAAAAACAGCGTTTTTCTATGTTTTTGCAAGTTTAAAACAGCAATTTTATCGTCATTTCTCATAAATCGCCGTTTCACACGAAAGAAACATGAATTTATCAGTTTGAATAGTTAAAAACAGCGTTTTTCTATGTTTTTGCAAGTTTAAAACAGTAATTTTATCGTCATAAATCGCCGTTTCACACGAAAGAAACATGAATTTGTCAGTTTGAATAGTTCAAACAGCGTTTTTCTGTGTTTTTGCAAGTTTAAAACAGCAATTTTATCGTCATTTCTCATAAATCGCCGTTTCACACGAAAGAAACATGAATTTGTCAGTTTGAATAGTTCAAAACAGCGTTTTTCTAAGTTTTTTCATGTTTAAAACAGCAATTTTATCGTCATTTCTCATAAATCGCCGTTTCACACGAAAGAAACATGAATTTGTTAGTTTGAATAGTTGAAAACAGCGTTTTTCTATGTTTTTGCAAGTTTAAAACAGCAATTTTATCGTCATTTCTCATAAATCGCCGTTTCACACGAAAGAAACATGAATTTGTAAGTTTGAATAGTTCAAAACAGCGTTTTTCATTGTTTTTGCAAGTTTAAAACAGCAATTTTATCGTCATTTCTCATAAATCGCCGTTTCACACGAAAGAAACATGAATTTATCAGTTTGAATAGTTCAAAACAGCATTTTTCTATGTTTTTGCAAGTTTAAAACAGCAGTTTTATCGTGATTTCACAAAAATCCACCGTTTCGAACGAAAGAAACCTGAATTTATCAGTTTGAATAGTTAAAAACAGCGTTTTTCTATGTTTTTGCAAGTTTAAAACAGCAATTTTATCGTCATTTCTCATAAATCGCCGTTTCACACGAAAGAAACATGAATTTATCAGTTTGAATAGTTAAAAACAGCGTTTTTTATGTTTTTGCAAGTTTAAAACAGCAATTTTATCGTCATTTCTCATAAATCGCCGTTTCACACGAAAGAAACATGAATTTGTCAGTTTGAATAGTTCAAAACAGCGTTTTTCTATGTTTTTGCAAGTTTAAAACAGCAATTTTATCGTCATTTCTCATAAATCGCCGTTTCACACGAAAGAAACATGAATTTGTCAGTTTGAATAGTTCAAAACAATGTTTTTCTATGTTTTTGCAAGTGTAAAACAGCAATTTTATCGTCATTTCTCATAAAACGCCGTTTTACACGAAAGAAACATGAATTTGTCAGTTTGAATAGTTAAAAACAGCGTTTTTCTATGTTTTTGCAAGTTTAAAACAGCAATTTTATCGTCATTTCTCATAAATCGCCGTTTCACACGAAAGAAACCTGAATTTATCAGTTTGAATAGTTAAAAACAGCGTTTTTCTATGTTTTTGCAAGTTTAAAACAGCAGTTTTATCGTGATTTCACAAAAATCCACCGTTTCGAACGAAAGAAACCTGAATTTATCAGTTTGAATAGTTAAAAACAGCGTTTTTCTATGTTTTTGCAAGTTTAAAACAGCAATTTTATCGTCATTTCTCATAAATCGCCGTTTCACACGAAAGAAACATGAATTTATCAGTTTGAATAGTTAAAAACAGCGTTTTTCTATGTTTTTGCAAGTTTAAAACAGCAATTTTATCGTCATTTCTCATAAATCGCCGTTTCACACGAAAGAAACATGAATTTGTCAGTTTGAATAGTTCAAAACAGCGTTTTTCTATGTTTTTGCAAGTTTAAAACAGCAATTTTATCGTCATTTCTCATAAATCGCCGTTTCACACGAAAGAAACATGAATTTGTCAGTTTGAATAGTTCAAAACAGCGTTTTTCTATGTTTTTGCAAGTTTAAAACAGCAATTTTATCGTCATTTCTCATAAATCGCCGTTTCACACGAAAGAAACATGAATTTGTCAGTTTGAATAGTTGAAAACAGCGTTTTTCTATGTTTTTGCAAGTTTAAAACAGCAATTTTATCGTCATTTCTCATAAATCGCCGTTTCACTCGAAAGAAACATGAATTTGTCAGTTTGAATAGTTCAAAACAGCGTTTTTCTATGTTTTTGCAAGTTTAAAACAGCAATTTTATCGTCATTTCTCATAAAACGCCGTTTCACACGAAAGAAACATGAATTTGTCAGTTTGAACAGTAAAAAACCGCGTTTTTCTATGTTTTTGCAAGTTTAAAACAGCAATTTTATCGTCATTTCTCATAAATCGCCGTTTCACCTGAATTTATCAGTTTGAATAGTTGAAAACAGCGTTTTTCTATGTTTTTGCAAGTTTAAAACAGCAATTTTATCGTCATTTCTCATAAATCGCCGTTTCACACGAAAGAAACATGAATTTGTCAGTTTGAATAGTTCAAAACAGCGTTTTTCTATGTTTTTTCATGTTTAAAACAGCAATTATATCGTCATTTCTCATAAATCGCCGTTTCACACGAAAGAAACATGAATTTGTCAGTTTGAATAGTTGAAAACAGCGTTTTTCTATGTTTTTGCAAGTTTAAAACAGCAATGTTATCGTCATTTCTCATAAATCGCCGTTTCACTCGAAAGAAACATGAATTTGTCAGTTTGAATAGTTCAAAACAGCGTTTTTCTATGTTTTTGCAAGTTTAAAACAGCAATTTTATCGTCATTTCTCATAAAACGCCGTTTCACACGAAAGAAACATGAATTTGTCAGTTTGAATAGTTAAAAACAGCGTTTTTCTATGTTTTTGCAAGTTTAAAACAGCAATTTTATCGTCATTTCTCATAAATCGCCGTTTCAC